>OX459063.1:7210996-7375181 GCA_949775005.1 Orthosia gothica
CGTTGCCCAGCGATCCGCTGTGTCCTTTTATCCATTGCTGTGTCACCGTGTTACGACTAGATACAGTTATTTGCTCTAGTTCGTTGTGACATTCTAGTATTAGTTTCGATGTAATATATTTTTTCCGTTAGAATTGGAGGACTGAAGCGCTGTCGGAGAATATAAGAGTATCGGGGGTGAGTGTCGTATGTGGGTGTCCATAACCCAAGCTTCTAAGGCGTGGACAGTTAGTATAATGCCTACACACTCCACCTGATAGACGGTGTTGAACCCTCTTAGCGGTCTGGACACATTTACCTATATTGAAATCGTGTGGAAGACTCCGACTCCGGTACCGGCGTCACTCTTCGATCCGTCGGTGTATACTCTCATCTCTTTCGGGCCTGAGTAGTCACATCGTTTTTCTGTAAGTATTATGTTATAGTGCCTATGAAAGTGGTGTGTTTTTGGGGCTTTGTCGCATGGTGACGCTAACATCGGTCTTCGCTTGATCGCATCTTCATTTATGCGTGTGTGCTTAACTCTGGAGTCTTTATTTAGAGTACTTGATAAATGGAATCTAAAGGCGGCCAGGGTTGCCTCCTCCCGCACGATAAGGTGCAGAGGTGGCAGTCCCAGCTTTGCCTGTAGGGTGGCAGTGGGTGTGGTCTTCATAGTGATTGCAACGCAAGCGAACCGCTGCAGTTTTCCGAGATCTCTTTGGGCTGTACTGAGGTCTGTCCTGGGCCACTAGACCAACGAGCCGTTGTGATGATTGGTCGGATGACTGTGGTGTATAGCCAGTGCGTGACCATGGGGCTAATTCCCCAATTCCTGCCAAGCAGTCGCTTGCACTGACACAGGGATATGCTGGCTTTTGTGGTGATATAGTTCACTTCCAAAGAGGTGTTAAGTCAATTGGAGATTAGAATTACACACAGTATAAATGAAAATTTGGAGCACAAATTTAATATCATTCAAGAAGAAATTGATAATATTAAGAAAAATGGAGCTGAACAAAATCAAATAATTCTGGAAATAGAGAAACACATAAGATTCATTCATCTAATTTTCTTTGCTGTTAAGGAAGAAGAAAGGTCGTACGAAGAATAGGAAATTTTTTCTTAAAAATTGTTACAAAAGATTAAAAAACGATTGTACTCCCTATGAGATAGAAATGGTCAGAAGAATGAGAAAAAAGACAGAAAACAAAGTAAGACCCGTAACTGTAAACTGCACTTCGTATGGCAATTTTTTTTTTATATATATGTTATTTCACCCCGTTATGAACAAAAACCAACAAAAGAAAACTTAAAAACTAAGAATGAAAACATAAAAAATACGAATAAAAACCTAAACAATTGGAACAAAAACCAAAAAACTACGAATAAAAACACAAATACTACGAATAAAATATCAAAAGTTTCGAATGAAAACCTGACCACAAATAAAAACAAAAACAAAAAGTACAGCCTAAATATTGCAACCCTAAATACAAGGACGCTGAAATCACATGAATCCCTATACGAACTAGAACAGGCTCTTCAATCAATAAAATGGGACATCGTTGGCTTATGTGAAGTTCGACGTCCTGATGAAAAAATAGAAGAACATGGAGATTTTATATTTTATTATAAAAATACGACCGCAGGACAGTATGGTGTTGAATTTTTAATCCAATCTTACCTGAAATCTAGGACAGAAGGTTTCATCTGAGTTTCGGATAGAATAGCAGTACTAAATATAAATTTACCTGGTTACAAAATCCCAGTATCGATAGTTCAAGTCTACGCACCTACTGAAATCACCAAAGAAGAAGCAAAAGACGCTTTTTACCAAGAACTCGAACTGACGATGGAGAATTTAAACAGCACAGTTATTGTAATGGGAGATTTTAACGGCCAAGAAGACCATAGAACAATTACTGAGATTAAATACTTGGGACCTTACAGAACCGGTAGACGGAATCAAAACGAAAGAATGATACAACAACAACAACAAGAATGAACAAAAGTCAAAGAATGATTGATTTTGTCCAAGAACATGACTTGTACGTCTTGAACAGCTTCTTCAATAAAAAACCGCATAAACGATGGACATGGATTTCTCCAAATGGTATTGTGAAAAATTAAATAGACTTAATACTTACCAACAAACGTAAACTTTGCATGGACGTAAATGTCATTAAACAGCTTTACTTCAACTGACCACCGCATGGTAAGGAACTCAAAGAAACTAGTACATCTGCCACTACCAGACGACACTTTGGTCCCTCTCAAAGAAGCACTGCGAAACGCAAAAGAAACTGCAAGCATATGCGAAGATTATGACACTCTGGAAAAATAACTACGACAAGCAGAAAGTAGAATAGCAGCATTTAAAACCAATAGAGACAAAGTGGGTGAAAAAGCAAAAGAGCTATTACTAAAACGCCAATCCCTACAACAACGTTTACCAAGATACAGAAAGGAGATAGCGCGCATAGCCAGAAGAATTAAAGAATGTATAAGGAAACATACACAAGATACAAGAACAGAGAATAATATTCCATATAAAAACCACAGGGGGAGTGAAAAAAATGGTGGAGAAAATTACATAATGACAGAATTAAGAAAGACAAGACAAAGAGAATTGACATACTAAAGGTAGCAACTAACTTCTAAAGATATCTCTACAGCGAGAATAATAAAAACCCACCTCGAATACCAAGCCTTAAGAGGGGACTCTAGTGAGACTTTCTCCATACAAAAACATTCTGCTGTTTTCTTCGTGGATAATGCCTCTATAGCAATGATTTTTCCCATAAAATCTGGGTCTAATTAGTACGTGCCCCTATCATTTCCTTTTTTCAAAAACATAATCACTAAAATAAATATGACAATCCAAAAACCCGAAAAAAATGCCCGTTTTTACCGCCATGTTCAGACGGCTTTCAGATAAAATTGATAGGTTTTTAAGAAAAAAGAAAATAATAGAGGCATAGATATACTTTTCCTCTAAATTTTGGTATAAGAATTTTTTAGATCAGACCAGTTTTCATGAAGAAAACAGCAGAATACGAAACGTCTTTTAGTCAAAGTTTTGTAGGTAAAATCAGCCTTAGCTGCAGTTGTCTCTTTCGCACTTTACGGGGTGAGGTTGGAGGTGACGCGACGGCAATAGTTTCTTCAAATACCTATTTTTCAAATTCCTGTTGACTAGAGTCCGCTCTTAATAGACAACTATGCCGAAGAAGAAGTCCCTCCAATCTAAGATTCTGAAATAGACAAAGCGATACAATCTCAAAAGAGCGGAAAATCACCTGGTGAAGATGGTATCTCAAATGAACTCTTGAAAGGCTCAGCTCACGTCGTATTGGAAACTCTGCGGGACCTGTTCAACAAAACATTGGATAAGGAAGAAATACCTCCTCAGTGGTCAACTTCAACGATTATATTACTACAAAAAAAAGGCAGTAGGGACGATATCGGTAACTACCGCCCGATAAGCTTGATGTCAAACTTGTATAAGATATTCGCTAAGGTAATTCTGGACCGAATTACAAAGGTATTAGATGAAAACCAACCGAAAGAATAAGCAGTATTCCGCAGTGGATTCTCTACGGTAGACCACATTCATACAATAAAACAGGTTATTGAGAAATACAACGGGTACTGAATAGCGTATTATCTTGCATTCGTAGATTACAACAAGGCTTTTGATTTTTCCATAGGACTTGTAGTTTTGCCGGCAATCGATATAAACCGTTTTTACCCTTAAAAACTCATCCCCTTCCACTTCCCGACCTCAAATCGCTCATAAATTATTTTTCCTTTCATTTTTGTTATCTTCTCTTCCTTTTCTAATGGGTGTTATCCTACTATTTTTTTTTTGTTTTCAAAAATTATCGACCCTGGTCTAGACCTTGACCAAATTGACATTGATTAAATTGCCGTACATTCAAGCGTTTTTGCCATACCTGTTATTGGAGTCAAATATAACAGCTCACAATGTTAGGACCCATTAATATTAATTCTAATTTTTATCCGTGGTGCTAGACAACTGGGCTTAACCAAGTTGTAAACGACCCTTTGTGTCTATTGGACTTGTTTGTTCTGTCTCCTGCTTGATATGGAGGGAAACGGAAATTTGTATTTTTCCTACTTCTACGTTATTATTTTCTGATTAATTTCGTTGCGGGATCCAAGACGGTTGAATTCATTCGGCGGGAAATCGTCGAGCTTTATTGCCTCGGTGCTTTTCTAGTGGTCGCCACTGTTGATTTTAGCTTTCAGGCGTTGGAGTGGTTTGGGAATAGTGAGGTGGGATTGACTCAAAAAAAAAAAAACTTAATTCATAAAATCAAAAAACCCGACTGCTTCAAAAGCGAACTAAAATTTTGTCCTCGTAAACAAGGACAAAATCATGCTGTGCAGGCGGAGGATACACCAGATTTTGATCAGCCAGCCCGCGAATATGTATCCTCCGACTGTTTGAAGTTTTTTTATTTATAACTTTTTAGTTAAGTTTTTTTCGAATTAGATACATTTAAACATATAAGTGTTTTATATTTTTGAAATCACCTCTTAAAACCCTTTATTTTGATACCCCACACGATGGGTTTGGAAGAAAAAGTAAATTGGGCCCCCACAATTTGGCACCCAAAATCTCTATAATAATCTCTATTTCTATTGTCCAATTTTAATGTCATAAGACAGACAGCTCCTCATTTGCCAATGAATGACATTTCGCAGCGACCTCTCAACGTCCCCCAATACGGCCGGTCACCGCGGGGGTCAAAGACTACAACCCTCCACTCCACCCACTATACATTTGTACATATAATGTCCGATCTCTGTTATCACATGAAAGGCTACTAGAACTTAAACAAGCAATATCTAAGATTAATTATGATATAATTGGTCTGGCGGAGGTCAGACGAACCGGTTACAATATAGAGGAGGACGATGAACATATATTCTGCTACTTCGGCGAAACAAAAGGTCAATATGGCGTAGGTTTTCTTATTAAAAAGCACCTGAAAGAAAACATAGAAAGTTTTACTGCAGTCTCTGAAAGAATCTGTACATTACGCCTGCATTTAGGAAATGAAAGCTTATCTATTATTCAAGTTTACGCCCCCACCAGCGACGCTAGTGATTTAGAAATAAAGGATTTTTACGACCAAATACAAAACTGTCTAAATCATTGTGATACAAACCTTATAATTATGGGCGATTTCAACGCTAGAGTAGGCTGTAAGTTGAAAGGCGAAGACAGAATACTGGGCGGCTCATGATTCGGAAGAAGAGATGAAAGAGGTGAAACTCTACTCCAGTTTTGCTGGGAAAACAAATTGTTTGTAATCAACAGCCTCTTCCACAAAAATACCAAGAACTTATGGACATGGCGGTCGCCTAAGAACATTAAAAGCCAGATAGATTATTTGCTATCGATCTTAAAAGAAAAAACACCAACGTTGAAGTATTACGCAAATTACCCTTCTCAAGCGACCACAGACTTGTCAGAATTAGTCTCCTGCTAGCCAACAAAAAAAAATCTAGAGCAAATTATAAAAATAAAACCTATACACTAGGCACCACGGAAGAGCAGCAGCAATATACAGAAGCTCTAAAAGAGCACTCTTCAAACATAAAACTAGACGATGACGACAATGTAGAGATGTATTATAAAAAAAACCGGCCAAGTGCGAGTCGGACTCGCGCACGAAGGGTTCCGTACCATTTTCGTAAAAAACGGCAACAAAAACACGTTTGTTGTATGGGAGCCCCCCTTAAATATTTATTTTATTCTGTTTTTAGTATTTGTTGTTGTAGCGGCA
The DNA here is from genome assembly GCA_949775005.1 of Orthosia gothica. Lineage (NCBI taxonomy): Eukaryota > Metazoa > Arthropoda > Insecta > Lepidoptera > Noctuidae > Orthosia > Orthosia gothica. The sequence continues at coordinate 7,216,797 of OX459063.1, forward strand.
ACAGATATACACCACCTGTGAAAATTTCAACTGTCTAGCTATCACGGTTCATGAGATACAGCCTGGTGACAGACAGACAGACGGACCGCGGAGTCTCAGTAATAGGGTCCCGTTTTTACCCTTTGGGTACGGAACCCTAAAAAATCAAGAAAGCAATTGAGGAGAGTTTCAAGTCGACAACTAATAATAACAAGAAGCGACAAAGACAAGCCATTATTTCAGATAGCACAAAAATGCTCATAAATAGAAGAAACGAGTTATCAAATAAAAAACACTTAACAAAACCCGAAAAACTAGAGAGAAGCCATCTATTTAAAACCATTCATTAAATTATTAAAAAAAGAATATCAAGAGCATAGATTATCAACTATTGAAAGACACTTGGACAAGTCAGGAAGTATGAAAAAAGGCTTAAAGGAATTGAGTGCATCAAAAAAATGGATTCCTTGCCTGCAGACGAACTCTCCTAAAAATACGAAAACGTTTTCTAGATCAGGAATAATAAAAGTGGCCACTGATTTCTAGAAAGACCTTATACTCTATAAAAACACCGTCACGACCAGAGACTCTAACACAAAAGCAGAATAGTACCACCTTACAAAGTTTTTCACTCCAGGAAATCGCTACAAAAATAAAAGCACTAAAGAAGGAAAAAAGCAGCGGTCCGGACGGCATACCAAATGAGGCAATTATAGCAGGAGAGCCCATACTAGTACCACTTTTGACCACTTTATTCAACAAAATACTAGAAGAAAAAACAATTCCAGGCGAGTGGGCGAAATCGGACATTATTCTCTTGTATAAAAAAGGAAACCCCATGGATATTGGAAATTACAGACCTATTAGTTTGCAATCAAATCTGTACAAGCTTTTTGCTTCGTGCGTGGAGGAGCGCCTCGCGGAGTATACGGAAGGACATCAGCCGGTAGAACAAGCGGGCTTTAGAAGAACCTACTCAACAGTGGATCACATTCACTCTCTAGAACTAGTGATAGAGAAGTTCGAGGAAATGAATCGGCCGCTTTACCTAGCGTTTATAGACTATGCCAAAGCGTTCGACTCCATTTCCCACAACAGTATATGGAGAGCTTTACAAGAATGCGAGGTACCTTCAGCAACCATAGAACTTATACAAGATATATACAAAAACAGTAAAAGTAGAGTAATACTAGATAAAACAGGACCTGAATTTGACATAAGTAGAGGCGTCCGGCAAGGTGACCCCTTGTCACCCAGAATATTTATAACCGTACTGCAAAGCATTATGAAGAATCTGAAATGGGAAAACAAGGGTGTGTACATAAACGGTAATTTTTTAAGCAATCTAAGATTCGCAGACGATATTGTGCTCTTTGCAGAGAGTGCATCAGAACTAGAAGCTATGGTAAAAGAAATACAAACGGTTAGCCAGGCAATTGGCTTGCAACTGAACACAACAAAAACAAAAATAATGTCAAACAATACAAAAATCCCCATAAGCGTCGACAACGGTCCTCTTGAGTATGTTGAAGAGTACATATATCTAGGCAAGCAAATATCATTCAAAAGATCTAGACACCGAGATGAACTGACTAGACGTGTGAACATGGCCTGGAACAAATTTTGGAGTCTCAAAGAAGTTCTCAAATCAAATATCCCTGTAAGACTGAAGAAAAAGTCCTAGACTCGTGTGTGTTGCCTTCTCTTTCTTATGCATCACACACATGGATATTCAACAGATACACTAGTAATAAGATACAAACCACCCATAGAGCCATGGAGCGGAGCACTCTAAAAATAAAATTAAAACATAAAAGGTCAAATGTATATGTGAGAAATACAACTAAAGTTATAGATGCTCTACAACACTGTAAAAAACTAAAATGGAAATGGGCTGGGCATGTTGTACGTATGAATAATGATAGATGGACAAAAAAGATCACCACTTGGAAAGGGCCAGCAGGAAAGAGAAAAAGAGGTAGACCAACTGAGAGGTGGCTCGACGAAATACTGAAAACAGTGGGCAATAATTGGATGAAAATAGCAGTAGATAGGGATAAGTGGAGAAAAATGGAGGAGGCCTTTACTCTGAAGAGAGGTTTTTAATAATAGTGATTTGTTTTTTTTGCATGTAATAATGAATTTTATTCTATTTTATAAATGTTAATTTCATGTTGATTTTATAATTATTATTGTAATTTAATGTTAAGTTATTTTTAAATTCTCGAATTGTAATGAATATCAAATTATGTAATCTTTTTTATTAAGGAATAAACAAGGCTTTATTATTATGTCCTTTATTTAATTTAATTTCTTATTTTATACATTTTTAAATATTTTTAAAAAACTTATACAAAAAAGAAAAACATTTAAAAATATAAAAAATAGAGGCCCACCGGTATCGGGAACAGGGTCCAAGCTACCGGCGGTCAGGGCTCCAGAGAGAGGAACCTCATAACAATACGAGCCGTGTCCAGCAATACTGCTTTCTGGATCAGGCCCTTGACCCAGCCGCCTAACGAGAGCCTCCTAAGATGTTGGTCAAGTCTCGTGGCTATTAAGCCATTGGCCGACACGACAATCGGTACAATGATCGCTGAGTCCACATCCCACATGTCGACAACCTCGCGAGCCAAGTCAAGATACTTGATTTGCTTATCTTTCTCGGCTTTCACGAGGTTCCCGTCATGAGGGACGGTAATGTCAACAATCATTGCACGCCTCTCGATTCGGTCCACCACCACTATATCAGGTTTATTGGCTACAATAGTCCTGTCAGTGATGATGGACCGATCCCAGTACAATGTGATATTGCCATTCTCGAGAACTGGGTCGGGCACATACCTGTAGTACGGCACCTCCGATGCCACAAGAGTGTATTTCAGAGCAAGTTGCTGATGGATAATCCTGGCTACAAGGTTGTGCCTATGCAAGTACTCTTCGTTAGCTAGACGAGAACAACCAGAGATAATGTGGCGGATCGATTCACCCGGCCGGTGACATGCCCGACAGATGTCAACCGTGCCATCCTTCACAATAAATCTCCGGTAGTTATTCGTCATGATAACTTCGTCCATAATTGCACAGACAAAACCTTCGGTTTCCCCAAAGAGGTCACCGAAACGTAGCCAGGCTACGGACGCTGATTGGTCTACATCGGACCCATGTAGGGCCCGGAAAAAGCGTCCGTGAAGCTCCTTACTTTGCCATACCTCCCTGCGGTCGTTAGTGTCAAGCACTACAGGCCTGCGCCAGTTCTCATTCGCCAAGGAGAGCGGGGTGAGTCCCTTGTCCACTGCTACTACATCTCGATGCATACCCACGTCTGTGTTTAGAAAATATTCCCTGAGATTGCATATCTCGCGGTTGTGGAGGTTTTTGGCATTTAAAAAGCCTCGGCCTCCACATTTCCGTGGGATATACAATCTCATGACCGACGATCGTGGGTGATGCATTCGATATGCAGTCAGCAGTGTACGGACCCGTCTATCCAGGGCGTCAAGTTCCGTTTGAGTCCATTTGAGTATGCCGAAAGAGTACATCAATACCGGCATGACCCAACCGTTGAAGGCGCGCACCTTGTTTCCGCCCGAAAGAAGGCTATTGAATACCTTCTTCAGGCGGCCAAAGAAGCGTTCCCTCAACGATTGCTTCATTTCAGTAGTGCTGATACCTAACGCTTCCGACATACCCAAATACTTATAGGTTTCGTTTGGAGAGAGGGATCTCAGGTTTATGGAATCCGCGAGTTGAATTCCCACGGATTCCACAATCTCTCCTCGCTTTACATGCATGACCGCACATTTGTCCACACCAAACTCCATCCTGATGGCGTTACTAAAAGTTTCAGTTACCTTCAGTAGCTCCATCAGCTGAAGATTGCTGGGGGCAAAGAGCTTCAGGTCATCCATGTAAAGGAGGTGAGATATAACCTGACCGCCTCTCTTCAACCGATAGCCTAGCCCTGAATTCTCCAGCAGCATGCTTAGAGGATTCAGGGCTAGGCAAAACCAAAGTGGACTCAAGCTATCGCCCTGAAATATACCTCGCTCGATCCTTACAGGTTCGCTATTCCTCTGGATATTTCGACATCCCGGATAGCGAAGGACTGTGCTCCACTGCGCCATACACGACATCAGGAAGGTGCGTTGAGTTGTATCTATTTTATACAATTCTAGCACCCTCATGAGCCATGTATGAGGCACCGAGTCATAGGCCTTCTTATAATCTATCCAACATGTCGACAGATCCTTTCGGGAACGCCGAACCTGTTGGCTAATGGCCATATCTATAAGGAGTAGCTCCTTAGTACCGCGGGACCCGTTCCGACATCCATTCTGAGAGACCGACATAATGGAGTTATCGTCGACGTGTTTATTAATTTTAACTCTCAAAATGGATGTTAGAACCTTATAGACCGTTGGTAAACATGTAATAGGTCTATAATTTTTGGGTTCCGCGGTGCTACCAGACTTGTGGAGCAGGTGGGTTATTCCTGTTGTAAGGAACTTGGGTAGCGAACCAGACTCCAAGGCTGCCTGGTACTGAGATGCCAAACGAGCGTGCGACCTTTGTAACCACTTGATCCAGAAGTTGTGCAGCCCGTCCGGCCCTGGAGATTTCCAGTTCGGCAACGGACGGACTGCACGGGCTACATCTTGGGGGCTGATCGTTATAGCCCCCATTTCTTGTATTGGATCGCACGCTCGTTCGACCTCCCGAGTCCATTCACCTTCGGTGTGACTGACAGGCACCGACCAGATGCTGCGCCAGAATGAACACATAGCGTCATCATCCGGCAGGCGCGTATCAGTCACACCTTGGTCTGGTCGCTCCCAAGCCCGATAAACCCACCTTTCATTACTTTGGAACGTACGATTCTGGGTGTTTCGCTCCACTCTCCGCCTGTACCTACGAATACGGTTTGCCCATGCAAACACTTTTTGTTTCAGGAAGTCGATGCGCTCTGTGACATGGGATATGTAGTCTCGGGGGCTGATATCAGTCCCCGAAAACGCTCGTCTCACAAAGCGGATCACTCTTGGGCGATTATTGCCCTCCCTGAAACAAATTAGTTTGCCAATGAGTGCTCCGGCCCCACCAATACGACGTTCGATCCTGCACTGCCAAGCCGGTACAGCTGGTTTTGGTCGTGTAGCTCTGTCATCTGCAAATTTGATGTGAGCTACACGACATGCCGCTACTGCCGCGCAGTACATGATCGAATGTGTATCAGTGAGGTCTTCGCAGTTATCAAAATAGTTCGACAACTGCGAATCCAGAACAGCCACCAGCGCCCTATTTTTGTTATGCATGGGCAAACGAGGTAATCGTGGCCCAAGTTCGGGTGGCATGTAGCGATACTCCCGAATAGCACACTCCAAAGCACTCCTCAATTGCTCATTGCACTGGGTACTTACGTTTGTAACCCTGTCACTACTCTCCTCGTCAGCGTGGTTGGACTGTGGTGGCACCACAGCCTGCGACGATGGAACAGTGACACGGTTACCCATTTCCGTTCGGAGGCGATCAAGTGCAGTATCATCCAACATATGATTACGCTGGATGACCCGCACCTGATCCGAAAGTCGTTGGGCCGAAACGTTGACGGTTGGCTCAAGCACCTGGAACAAAGAGAGCATCCGGACACGGTACGCGGTCAAGTTGTTTCCTCCCTCTGTAGCCCCAAAGTATGCGCGCATGACATTTTCGTTAATGGATTGTGTCCATCTCATGCGCTGCACACTTCCGCCGGGTGCTGGGATCCTATCAGAGACCGGTAAGCCTCGAGGTCCTAAGCGGTCCGGCGGCCATTATTATTATTATTATTATCTCCTTTATTCACTTTCTTTTCTTATTCTTTACATTTTTAAATATTTTATAAATTAAATTACAAAAAAAAAAAAAAACATTTAAAAATATAAAAAATAGAGGCCCACCGGTATCGGGAACAGGTTCCAAGCTACCGGCGGTCAGGGCTCCAGAGAGAGGAACCTCCTAACAATACGAGCCGTGTCCAGCAATACTGCTTTCTGGATCAGGCCCTTGACCCAGCCGCCTAACGAGAGCCTCCTAAGGTGTTGGTCGAGGCTCGTGGCTATTAAGCCATTGGCTGACACGACTATCGGTACAATGATCGCTGTATCCACTTCCCACATGTCGACAACCTCGCGAGCCAAGTCAAGATACTTGATTTGCTTATCTTTCTCGGCCTTCACGAGGTTTCCGTCATGCGGGACGGTAATGTCAACAATCATTGCACGCCTCTCGATTCGGTCCACCACCACTATATCAGGCTTATTGGCTACAATAGTCCTGTCAGTGATGATGGACCGATCTCAGTACAATGTGATATTGCCATTCTCGAGAACTGGGTCGGGCACATACCTGTAGTACGGCACCTCCGATGCCACAAGAGTGTATTTCAGAGCAAGTTGCTGATGGATAATCCTGGCTACAAGGTTGTGCCTATGCAAATATTCTTCGTTAGCTAGACGAGAACAACCAGAGATAATGTGGCGGATCGATTCACCCGGACGGTGACATGCCCGACAGATGTCAACCGTGCCATCCTTCACAATAAATCTCCGGTAGTTATTCGTCATGATAACTTCATCCATAATTGCACATACAAAACCTTCAGTTTCCCCAAAGAGGTCACCGAAACGCAGCCAGGCTACGGACGCTGACTGATCTACATCGGACCCATGTAGGGCCCGGAAAAAGCGTCCGTGAAGCTCCTTACTCTGCCATACCGCCCTGCGGTCGTTAGTGTCAAGCACTACAGGTTTGCGCCAGTTCTCATTCGCCAAGGAGAGCGGGGTGAGTCCCTTGTCCACTGCTACTACATCTCGATGCATACCCACGTCTGTGTTTAGAAAATATTCCCTGAGATTGCATATCTCGCGGTTGTGAAGGTTTTTGCCATTTAAAAAGCCTCGACCTCCACACTTCCGCGGGATATACAATCTCATGACCGACGATCGTGGGTGATGCATTCGATTTGCAGTCAGCAATGTACGGACCCGCCTATCCAGGGCGTCGAGTTCCGTTTGAGTCCATTTGAGTATGCCGAAAGAGTACATCAATACCGGCATGACCCAACCGTTGAAGGCGCGCACCTTGTTTCCGCCCGAAAGAAGGCTATTGAGTACCTTCTTCAGGCGGCCAAAGAAGCGTTCCCTCAACGATTGCTTCATGTCAGTAGTGCTGATACCTAACGCTTCCGACATACCCAAATACTTATAGGTTTCGTTTGGAGAGAGGGATCTCAGGCTTATGGAATCCGCGAGTTGAATTCCCACGGATTCCAAAATCTTCCCTCGCTTTACATGCATGACCGCACATTTGTCCACACCAAACTCCATCCTGATGGCGCTACTAAAAGTTTCAGTTACCTTCAGTAGCTCCATCAACTGAAGATTGCTGGGGGCAAAGAGCTTCAGGTCATCCATGTAAAGGAGGTGAGATATAACCTGACCACCTCTCTTCAACCGATAGCCTAGGCCTGAATTCTCCAGCAGCATGCTTAGCGGATTCAGGGCCAGGCAAAACCAAAGTGGGCTCAAACTATCGCCCTGAAATATACCTCGCTCGATCCTTACAGGTTCGCTATTCCTCTGGATATTTCGACATCCTGGATAGCGAAGGACTGTGCTCCACTGCCCCATACACGATATCAGGAAGGTGCGTAGAGTTGTATCTATTTTATACAATTCTAGCACCCTCATGAGCCATGTATGAGGCACCGAGTCATAGGCCTTCTTATAATCTATCCAACATGTCGACAGATCCTTTCGGGAACGCCGAACCTGTTGGCTAATGGCCATATCTAAAAGGAGTAGCTCCTTAGTACCGCGGGACCCGTTCCTACATCCATTCTGAGAGACCGACATGATCGAGTTATCGTCGACGTGTTTATTAATTTTAACTCTCAAAATGGATGTAAGAACCTTATAGACCGTTGGTAAACATGTAATAGGTCTATAATTTTTGGGTTCCGCGGTGCTACCAGACTTGTGGAGCAGGTGGGTTATTCCTGTTGTAAGGAACTTGGGTAGCGAACCAGACTCTAAGGCTGCCTGGTACTGAGATGCCAAACGAGCGTGCGACCTTTGTAGCCACTTTACCCAGAAGTTGTGCAGCCCGTCCGGCCCTGGAGATTTCCAGTTTGGCAACGGACGGACTGCACGGGCTACATCTTGGGGGCTGATCGTGATAGCCCCCATTTCTTGTATTGCATCGCACGCTCGTTCGACCTCCCGAGTCCATTCACCTTCGGTGTGACTGACAGGCACCGACCAGATGCTGCGCCAGAATGAACACATGGCATCATCATCCGGCAGGCGCGTATCAGTCACACCTTGGTTGGGTCGCTCCCAAGCCCGATAAACCCACCTTTCATTACTTTGGAATGTGCGATTCTGGGTGTATCGCTCCACTCTCCGCCTATACCTACGAATACGGTTTGCCCATGCAAACACTTTTTGTTTCAGGAAGTCGATGCGCTCTGTGACACGGGATATATAGTCTCGGGGGCTGACATCAGTCCCCGAAAATGCCCGTCTCACAAAGCGCATCACTCTTGGGCGATTATTGCCCTCCCTGAAACAAATTAGTTTGCCGATGAGTGCTCTGGCCCCACCAATACGACGTTCGATCCTGCACTGCCAAGCCGGTACGGCTGGTTTCGGTCGTGTAGCTCTGTCATCTACAAATTTGACGTGAGCTACACGACATGCCGCTACAGCCGCGCAGTACATGATCGAATGTGTATCAGTGAGGTCTTCGCAGTCATCAAAATAGTTTGACAACTGCGAATCCAGAACAGCCACCAGCGCCCTATTTTTGTTATGTTATTATTATTATTATTATGACACTTGCAGGTTTAAAACGAATCGATTGACGTATGAATCATCAAAATCGGTCAACGCGTTTGGTCTCTGGAACGCCATATAGGAACAAACATACACACATACATACATACATACATACTTACATACTTACATACTTACATACTTACATACTTACATACTTACATACATACATAGACTGTTAAACACATCCCTCCATCAGCAGTCGGGTAAAAACATCAACAATCATCGCGCGATCAAACTCTTTATTTCATAAAAGTCGAAATTACCTACAGTGTAGGTATGGCAGGTCCTACACAATCCTTTGCTAATCACTCGCTGTTTGTCAAAGGCACTTATTAAAAAAAAAAACCCGAAACACACTAAAACTTCTGTATTGATGAGCAATTATTGCTCCAAAATTGCTATCGTTTTGCTCTTGCAAGATACGTACAAAGTCTGCGGGTCTTTCTGAAAATTCTGTGTTTCTTTCTTTTTTTTTTACGGCTTTTCATCTTCCATCACGAATTCTTTATAAAGCACTAGATTTTCACAAATTTTTGACATTGCTGTGTTACTAACCAACATGTTTTACCAGCGTTTTGCAAGTGTTCGCAATAGTTAGATACTCATATATTTTTACCAGACTACGGCGAAGCAAAAGGGAGTTTTTATGTATTTGACTGGAATGTATGTATGTGTATGTATATTCATCTGTCCCCTAATAACTTATAAACTACTTATCAAAATTTAACAAATGAGGTGTCGTTGGGAGAGTCTCATTTTTCCGCTGGTTGTTATAGGCTTTGTGACGTTACATTAAATAAAATGCCCACATTAAAAATATTTGATATTCAATATGGCGCTCTCTACGGCAACGAAGTCACATACATAAAAACAATCGCACCATCCCATCATGTATGGTATCATTGAACAGGGATTTTAAAATTAAGCAGGGTTTGGTATATCATATTTTTGTCAAACGTACCGTTTGCGAGGTATGTCCCGTCAACGTTATGGAAACTATATTTTTACCCGACTACGGCGTCGCAAAGTCCACTCTTGTAACTAATGCATTATCTACATACATGTAAAACAACAAATCCTAAACAGTAAACAATGTGATGTGGCTCTGCAAAATCCCCAAAATACTTTAAATGAAAAATAAGTTCAAAAACCAAAACCCGACTACTGAAAAATTACGCTCTAAAAATTATGAAACAAGAAAATATTCTCATCTGAAATCATTAAGCCTTATTAAATACATTTAAAACACTTGATTTAGCCTAAACAAAAGTAAAATATACAAACTTATACTAAACTTAACTACTTACACTATATACAAAAGACAGGTATACTTAGGCGTCGAAGTACTCCTCCACATCGCTGTCATCCGGGAACGTGCCCAAAAGACTGGCAGCATTGCCACGTTGAATGGCAATGCTGATTCTTTGCGCAAAGAAAGAGCCAGCCCTCTGGTCACGCACAGTGTCAATTAGTCGGCGAGAAATCTCCTTAAAAAGAAGACGTGCACTCGGGCCCCATGACCCAAGCGTTTCGACCCCAAACGGCTCAAAACTGTAATTACCAATTAGATTACAGTATTTGCGCCGCTTGAGGGCCTCAGCAGCCGCAGCAGCAGCGCCAGCACAGCCCGCCGAACTAGGAACATGAGATGGCGCAAGGGTGTCGACACAGGTTGCGTCCCACACCCGAGGCCTACCCACCTTCCACGGCACCAATGTCATGCCATCTGGTCTCTTATTGTTATGTCGAAACTATTCGGTTTTAATCGGGTATTAAATAAACAACTGCCTAGTCTTTGCCCAACTGTATTGGGGTCGCCTTCCAGTCTTACTGGATTTAGCTGAGTACCAGTGTTTTACTTGGACCGACTGCCTATCTGACCTCCACAACCCATCAACTGGGTAACACGGTACCCCTTGGCAAGACTGATGTCAGATCTCAAGCTTCTGACTACCCGTAACGACTGTCAAAGATCTTCAAATGACAGCCGGGACCAACGGCTTAACATGCTTTCCGAGGCACGGAGGAAACTCGGTATGTTGAAATGGTCACCCATCCACGGACCGACCTATTCAAGCGTTGCTTAACCTTGATGATCGACAAGTGCGGCTGTTATTATTTAGCCACAAGCTACTAAAACCCGACTTCTGAAAAATCACGCTCTGAAAAGTGTGGAACAAGAAAATATTCACTATTCAATTTGTGTAGGGTCTTAAATAAACAACTAAAATATAATAAATATTAGGTCGTTACCTATGAAATTGGCGTTTTGTTGTACTGGCCACTTTGATCTCAAATATCTCCTATTTGGTTTGGAATTCCAATTTTAAATTTATACAGCTATTTACTCATGCTTTTGTGTTTGGAAAACCGTAATTCATTTGTTTTTTTCCTCTTTTGGTTATTTCTTTGCGCCAGTCAGTTTGCATAATGGAAAACTTGAAATATCGCGTTATTTACGAGTACGAGTTCCATCGTGGCACCAGTGCTGCAGAAACGGCTTTAAGGATTAATGATGTGTATGGCGACGGTGTCGCAAAAGAATACACAGTGCGATTATATATATATGCTATATATATATCACCATCGCTCGAAATTTTTGTCAACACGAATATTTCAAAAAAATTCAATGAAAATCACAGCACCGAACACCGTCTTTGGTTTCACAATCTTTGAAATCACCCTTTTTTTAAACCTCGTTACAATGCCGTGTGGACATTTTTTAACTTGCCAATGAACTTAACGTTTCAAATTCAAATCACTTTACTCCATTGGGAGTTGTATACAACTTTACCTCCCTTGAGAGGTACTGCGTTCCTTACGTTGAGATTGCATGTTATGTAATTGGATATTGTCGAGCAGGTCATCTGAAAAAGCCATCATCAGCACCATAACAGTCGAAAGACGCCCACTGCTAGACATAGGCCTCCCCCAAGTGTCACTACATTGTCTGGTCCCGTACGTCTCGCATCCAGCGGATCCCCGCAACCTTGACCAGGTCATCGGTCCACCTAGTGGGAGGCCTTCCAAAGCAACATCTTCCAGTTCGCGGTCGCCACTTCAGAACTTTTCTGCCCCATCGGCCATCCATTCTGCGAGCAATGTGACCTGCCCACTGTCACTTAAGTTTGGCTATTCTTCGGGCTATGTCGGTAACCCTAGTTCTCTTGCGGATCTCTACATTTCTGTTTCGATCACGAAAGGAAATTCCGAGCAAAGCCATTGCCCTTTGAGTGACTGTAAGCTTTCTGATGAGGCCCATTGTGAGCGACCACGTCTCAGAGTTATGACTATGCCCTATGGGGCATCACTGGCAACACATACTGGTCATAGACTTTCGTCTTGAGACACGTTGGTAAGTTGGACGAGAAGATACCGCGAAATTTCCCGAACCCTGCCTAGCCGAGTCATATTCGACGGTTGACCTCTTTCTCAAAGTTGGCCCTACCTTACTGTATCGTTTGTCCCAGGTAGACATAGTCTCCGACCTTGTAGAGTCTCCGACGTTGATAGAAGAATGGGCATTCAACATTACCATGGTTTTGTCCATGTTCATTTTAAGACTCATTCTTTCGGAAGCTCTACTCAGGTCAGCACTGTACTGAGATCCTCAATGGTCTCAGCCATGACCACTACATCGTCGGCAAACCGAAGGTGAGTGATGTACTCGCCATTACACTGATGCCTGGCCCTCTCCAGTCCAGATCCTTGGAGACATCCTCCAGTGCAGCAGTGAACAGTTTCGGAGATATGACGTCTCCCTGTCTCACACTCGCTGCAGAAGGATTGGTTCCGAGGTCTGATCCTGAAGTCGAACTGACATGGTGGCGTTTTTGTACAAACACTTCAACATTTGATTGAGATTTGGCACCGTTGGAGAGACTGCAGTACAACCCAAGTCTCGATCGAATTGAAGGCTTTCTCGTAGTCCACAAACGCTAAGCAGAGAGGCAGGTTGTACTCTTCAGTCTTCTGTATAACTTGCCGCAGCGTATGTATGTGGTCTACGGTGCTGGCCTTTACGGAATCCGGCTTGTTCGGGCGGCTGGAATTGTCAAACCTATCGTGCAAAAGTAATTTAAAGTTAAAGGTTTTTTTCAGTGCAGATTTAAAATGTTTCGTTGAAGTTTATTGCCTATTAAAGTATCGCTGAAGCAACTTTTTTACCCCCGCCGGTAAAAGAGAGGTGTTATAAGTTTCATGTGTGTTGCTGTGTATCTGTGTGTCTGTCTGTGGCAACATAGCGCCTAAACGGATGAACCGATTTTGATTTAGTTTTTTTTTGTTTGAAAGGTAAAAGGTATTGCTAAAGACAAACGTAACAATGGGCCACTAAGCAGCAAAATAGTCTCATTTACCCTTGAGGTAATACCGTAGAGTTTGAACTTGACCTCCATTTTAAAACCACAAAGGGAATTAACTTAGATATTTGATTTCCGAACAGGGTTCAAAACCGGCAACCGAACAGATTAGCCAGTTTAGTCAGATTTTCCGGGAAAATCTGACTAAACTGGCTAATAAGTAGGTCGGATTCGTTAACTAAGGATAGGGCTTTAGTTTTTAAATATTATTATATAAATAATTATGTGGACGTCTTTCGGCTGAAATGATGAATAATTATAATTATCATCATCATATCAGCCGAAAGACGTCTACTGCTGGATATAGGCCTCTCCCAAGTGTCGCCACATTGACCGGTCCCGTGCATCTCGTAACCAGCGGATCCCCGCAACCTTCACCAGGTCATCGGTCCACCTGGTGGAAGCCCTTCCAACACAACGTCTTCCGGTTCGCGGTCGCCATTCCAGAACCTTTCTGCCCCATCGGCCATCCGTTCTGCGAGCAATGTACCCTGCCCACTGCCACTTAAGTTTGGCAATTCTTCGGGCTATTTCGGTAACCTTGGTTCTCTTACGGATCTCTACATTGCTGATTCAATCACGCAAGGAAACGCCGAGCATAGCCCTCTCCATTGCCCTTTGAGTGACTGTAAGCTTTCTGATAAGGCCCATTGTAAGCGACCACGTCTCAGAGCCATATGTCATCACTGGCAACACACACTGGATAGACTTTCGTCTTGAGACACTGCGGTAAGTTGGACGAGAAGATACCGCGCAACTTCCCAAACGCTGCCCAGCCGAGTCGGATTCGACGGTTGACCTCTTTCTCGAAATTGGCCCTACCCAATTGGATCGTTTGTCCCAGGTAGACATAGTCGCCCACAACTTCGAGTGTAGAGTCTCCAATCCAGTCCATGTTCATCCTAAGACCCACTTTTTCGGAAAATCTACTGAGATCATCGAGCATTGTACTGAGGTCCTCCATGGTCTCAGCCATAACCACTATATCGTCGGCAAACCGAAAGTGAGTGATGTACTCGCCATTGACGTTGATGCCTAGATCCCCCTCTCCAGTCCAGAACCTTGAAGACATCCTCCAGTGCAGCGGTAAAGAGCTTCGGAGATATGACGTCTCCCTATCTCACACTTCGCTGCAGAAGGTCGGGTTCCGAGGTCTGATCCTGAAGTCGAACTGACATTGTGGCGTTTTTGTATAAACACTTCAACACTTCGATGTACCGGTAGTCAATTTGGCACTGTTGGAGAGACTGCAGTACAGCCCAAGTCTCGATCGAATCGAAGGCTTTCTCGTAGTCCACAAACGCTAAACCGAGAGGCAGGTTGTACTCTTCGGTCTTCTGTATAACCTGCCGCAGCGTATGTATGTGGTCTACGGTGCTGAAGCCTTTACGGAATCCGGCTTGTTTGGGAGGCTGGAAATCGTCAAACCTGCGCGCGAGACGATTCGTGATGACTCTTGAAAACAGCTTGTAGACATGGCTAAGGTGTGTGATGGGCCCTAGTTCTTCAGTAGGGCATCACCCCCTTTTATTTAAGGAGATGCGTTATTTAAATTAAAAAAAAACTATGTTTATAGCCTATGTCACTCCTACAATCGAGACGAATCCAACGACACCTCATATGCCATAATCCGTCAAGCCGTTTGGGCTGTAGAGCGTGCTATATAAATGGACATACATACGCTCGAAAAACATTACCCACCCGCAGTCAGGTAAAAAGCCTAACTTTGCCCGGTTTATCTGTAAGCCTGACAACCCTATTTCGGAACAAGTACCGCACTGAAACCTGACACAGTATATCAATCACGGTTACATAGCAACTTGCACAACGCAGATAATGTTTAGATAAAAATATTCAAAACTAATTATATGAGCTCCAGTGTTCTATCTTAAAAAAGAAAAAAAACGACCCGCCAAGGTCTTGTGCAAAGGCCAGACTGTCGACTAATTCCAAGTATAGTCTGTACTGTCTAATATTACATTGGCATTTAGTCTATATGCAGTAATAATATTAATAAGTCGTTGTTTTTAAAAGTTCACCACAACAAGTTTCAGTGAATAAATAATCGTAAATTATATTGTTAGGTAAGATTTAATCGGTTGCTGTCTGTGCTCGGGGCTGCTTCCGCTTATCAGCATAGATAAACATTTTTCGACATCACATAAATTCATGTCTGTAGTCCCCGAACGGTTGATGCATTTCATGCGAGGGGCGTAACATGCGGAATATTTGAATGCATGTGTGTGAGTGACCCGGGTAAAAACAAATCATAAAAATAACATAGCGAAGTTCCACTTCGTAATACCCATTTTAAATCGACTCTGTACAGTAGTAAACATGCCAATTCAATCTGCTGGAAGACTTCCTAGTTGCAGCATTACTTATCTATACATATAAAATGCTTTGTCCTGAATGACTGGCTGACGGATCAACGTATAGCCTAAACCGCTGATCGTAGAGACCTGCAATTTGGAGGATGTGTTATTTTTATGACGTAGGCATCCGATAAGGAAGGATTTTCCGAAATTCTACCCCTAAGGGGGTGAAAAAGGGCTTGTCATCGACGGGGCCGTCATCTCTGTTGGTCTGGTCAACATCGTCCTCGAACATGCTGCTCTCTCCGTCGGTGTGATCGCCATCGCCATCAATTGCGTCGCCTTCTCCGTTTTTCTCACTGCACTGAATATTGTTTTGTGTTTATTCGTACTAGTTTGCGTACGAATACATACTTTTGTTAATTTGTAGTGAAATAGGTTAAATGCTCTAAGAGTGAAATGGATGATGATTTAGGACGAAAACGAGCGTGCGAAATTTTATAAACAGAGCTTTGGGAATATGGATATCATGAAAAAATTACTAAATATATCTGTTCAAAATAAAATTATTTGCTTTGTTGAACTACTTATCTATCCCTGTATCCTGACTGTTTTGCAATTTTCTACCTTCTTATGGTATTTATTTGCGACCAAAGACGCGTTAATATAAGTGTTGCATATGGATTTTTTGACGTTCATAACTTTCAAATTTATTTTTATTTAACTTTTTTGTTTCCTGATGATGATGAGACAAATCGATATCATTTTTAATTTTGAACTTACACCGTCAAACAGTGGAGTAATCGCCACACTACGTTTGTATGGCAGAATGACCGACTAGGGCAACCTTAAAGTTTAAATTTCACTGCATTTTTCTCTAAAAAGTGTTTTATTGCCCACTTTGTAACATTTCGTTCATGTCTTAATCCATAAACTTCATATCTGACTAGCCCGCGCTGAGACGCATCTAACAGCACTTCTTACGTGTTTCTAACTCACATAGAACGCTTTAAAATTAAATCCCATGTTATATAAAAATGAAAAAAAATTATTTATACGGGACCTACAATATATAACAAAATACCTGACATAATAAAAGATAACACTAAACGCAATTTTAAAAAGAAGTTAACAGCATTATTGATTGAAAAGTGTTACTACTCGATTAACGATTTTCTAAATAACAATGACTAAAATTTATTCTAATGTAAAGGAGATTGCCCATACACAGGCCCCATATGAGGTATTGTGTCTGCGATTTCAATATTATACAAAAATACGATTTATATATTGTGTTATTTTCCGTCTGTGTCCTTTACTTTATATGTACAGACAACAACTGATCAGGTTCCTTCACTTGGACATTTGTATGCACCTTATTGCATTGGAATAAGGGTTCATTTCAAGAACAGAAACATCGTTATATCTCGTGAACCCCGCAAAATAAATAAAAAATGTTTTCTAATTATGAATATAACATGTTTTTCTACAATATACAACCAAATTCATCAAGATACAACTAATTTTTCAATGGGGCTCAAGTTCCCTTACAAAATGGGCATTCCCCTTTCTAATTTAATATTATTAAAGTAAGTTTTATGCAATTTAACGACATACCAACTTATTTAATTGTATCCGTTTTGAACTGTAATACTTTTTTTTTGTATTTTGAGACTAGTTTTTTGAATACCTACTCGTTTACTTAATTCATTATTGTTTGCATGCCTAATCAATTTTATACCTTATGTCAGATACCTAGAATCTGTGCAAATAAAATAAACTTTACTTTACTTTATCATCATCTTCATATCAGCCGAAAGACGTCCACTGCTGGACATAGGCCTCCCGCAGGCGTCGCCACATTGACCGGTCCCGTGCATCTCGTAACCAGCGGATCCCCGCAACCTTCACCAGGTCATCGGTCCACCTGGTAGGAGGCCTTCCAACGCACGGTGAGACGTCTTCCGGTTCGCGGTCGCCTTTCCAGAAACTTTCTGCCCAATCGGCCATCCGTTCTGCGAGCAATGTGCCCTGCCCACTGCCACTTAAGTTTGGCAATTCTACGGGCTATGTTGGTAACCCTGGTTCTCTTGCGGTTCTTTACATTTCTGATTCGATCACGCAAGGAAACTCTGAGCATAGCCCTCTCCATTGCCCTTTGAGTGACTGTAAGCTTTCTGATAAGGCCCATTGTAAGCGACCATCGTCTCCACTCCACTCCTACTTTATACCTAATCTCAAAATCCACCTGTAGGAGCGAGTTCAACACATAAACCGTATTAATTTAACCATTTCTTTTGAGATTTTGAGGCGGTTTTGAACGAATACGTTGTCTGGTATCTATCTGCTTACCTTATAGAAATTCTTAATAGACCTAAGTGTTCTTTTTTCTTATATTCGTTCATAAGGAAAATTCAAAATTTTAATAAACCGTTTTTAGGGTTCCGTAGCCAAATGGCAAAAAACGGAACCCATATAGATTCGTCATGTCTGTCGGTCTGTCTGTCCGTCCGTATGTCACAGCCACTTTTTTCCAAAACTATAAGAACTATGCTGTTGAAACTTGGTAAGTAGATGTATTCTGTGAACCGCATTAAGATTTTCACACAAAAATAAAACAATAAATTTTGGGGGTTCCCATACTTGAAACTAAAACTAAAAATTTTTTTTTCATCAAACCCATACGTGTGGGGTATCTATGGATAGGTCTTCAAAAATTATATAGAGGTTTCTAATATAATATTTTTCTAAACTGAATAGTTTGCGCGAGAGACTCTTCCAAAGTGGTAAAATGTGTGTCGTCGTCTCCCTGTAACTTCTAAAATAAGGGAATGATAAAACTGAAAAAAATATATGATGTACATTACTATGTAAACTGCCAGCGAAAATTGGTTTGAACGAGATCTAGTCAGTAGTATTTTTTTAATACGTCATAAATCGTAAACCGCAATTTACCAAGTACGGAACCCATCATGCGCGAGTCCGACTCGCACTTGGCCGGTTTTTTATCTTTATCCACTGATCTTACTAATATTCTTGACCCTGTTTCCGTAAACGTCTTAGAACTGTTTAATTGTTTTGCTGCTTATTTCGCATACTCGTAGGGCATACTAAGGTATTTCTTGGTATAATTGTTGGTGCCGCCACAAACACTACAAAATCCAGTTTCAAGCTGCCATTGATCGAGATACCAGAGCTTCAACAGCTCATACAGACAAGGACGGAGAAAGACCTAAGAAACGTGGATGTTAGTGACGTGAAAGAAATATTACAAAGTGTCAAATACAGTGAAAGTGACGATACAACCCAAATAGTGACAATAGAAATTAGCGTATGGACCATTTTAGAATATATCATTATCATAATAATTATTGTCATCATCTCATACAAATTGAATGGTTTTTAGTTTTTGCCGAAATTCTCCGAAGTCATCTGCGACGCCTTCGGATAATTTCTTTCTTAAGGAGGGAGGAGTTAAGGAACCCCAATCTCCCAATATTAGCTTCATCAGCCAATAATTATATTATATTAGAATAACAACTATATGTCAGCATATGCGATCTAGGACATGCGTCATTAGCAGAGATGAGATTGGTTAGCAATAAGATTAGTATATAAGATCAAGATTCAGTAGAATTAATTAATCAATACCTATGTTCTTCACACGCTAGAAATCTGCGTTCATCTAACAATCTTCTCTTGCTCTGTCCTTCTCATACTTCTGATTTTGTTTATTCTTCCTTTCATTTTCAATCCATTCTTCTCTGGGATGCGCGTCCTCTCGATATCAGGACACCAGTCAGTATGAATTAAAGCGAAAGTTGCGGCATTATTTTCTAAACGAATAGCAGAGTCGTCTCAGTATGCGCCTTTCTATTAATTAATTTATATATTATTTTATGCTTAGTATTTATTATAGTACATATTTAAGTATGTTTATTTTAACTACATATTTTTGTACTAATTTTGTTTATAATATTTTTATTTCATTTTTTTTTATGAACCTGCCACGCTATCTCTTCACCGCCCTTGGTTGACTGGTAGAGTATGCCTCAGGCATTAAGTCCGCCTATGTACTTTTATGTTGCATGAAGTTTTAATAAATAAATAGACAAGATTAATTATTACTGACTCTTGCCAACACTTTTCGTAACGAATCTTGATTACTCGTATCTCGAGTTAATTTTTGTGAAAGATTGTTTTAACGTCGTCACCTCCCCGCAATATTTGCATATAGCTAACTGCTGCATTTTTGCGCTCGATATTTGCTGACCTCTAACGTGCATTTCTCTCGCATTTTTTTTGTATTTTGATCCACTGATCTCAACACTAGGTGTTATTGCCGTATACCTCTTGGAACTGTATTGACTCTGTGATGCACAACTCATTCTGCATACTTGTAGTGTATACAAAGATATTTTCGGGCTTCAATTGTGAATAAAAATATTCTAGAACTCCGACTTCATCATATTTGTGAAATCTTTTGCGGTAGGATCAGTAGCTGATGAGTACCGCTTATTATAATATAATAGTATAGTAGTTATTAAAATAAACGCAACCGTTGGGGTTGCGTTGTTTACTTCTATTTGGGCGTTTCAGGCAACTCGCTTTGAGTTACCGTTTAAAATGCCTCGACTGGCGGCGAATCCACCAGATATTTTTTTCAAAGCTTTAAAAGATCTACGGTTCATTGATGATGACGGCAATCTTTTGCCGAGGAGTTACGATGGATGGAGGCAAACAGCGACCGTTGCAATGAAGGGTAAGATGTCGAACTCGAAGGACTTTGTTTTTACGTATCCCAAAGCAGAAACGATGTTTTTAATAAAATCCATGGGATAGAAACTTTGGAGTCGACGAAATACGACAGTAATGTTGGTGACACGGCTGACTGCACCTTCGTTTACGGAGAGTCTTTAATCCGAGCTGCTGGAGGTGGTAGTCGCAGCCCTCTTCCCGGTGAGAGCGGAGCACATGGCGCCGCCGATGGCTTTACGCACGGCTGCAGAATAGACAGAGGAGGACGCCATCAGTGCCCTAGAGGTGACAGTATGTCCTAGAACCATAAATTCGTGGAAAAAACATGTGTGGTTAAAAGACATGTGGCATCCACCAATCCGCACTGGGCCTGCGTGGTGGATTGCGGCCTATTCCCTCTCACAGAGTGGAGGCTTGTGTCCCAGCAGAGCGAACATTAAAAGGCTGATGATGATGACGATAATGACAGGTCGGAACCCGTCATAGGTAATGCATATGGCCGACCTGTTTGCTTCCATTGTTCTATTAAATATGCTGCCCTCAATCGACCTACGAAAATGGAATTCGATCTACCTGAAAATTGTGCTTTAGTATGGGTGCTTAGGTCACTAATTCAGTTTCTTGGCCAGGGCCGCGGTAACTTTATGTCAACTTTATCCACGACCCACTTGTACTGCTTGGGGCCACGCCAATGTAAAGATAACTACGCGCCGTGGATTTGGGCCTGGTCTTTATCGGACGGCGAGCTTCCAAGCCCGCACCTACGGTTGCCGGGATTCAGCTTGCGACTCCCGACACCCAGGGCGTCTCCTGCGGTGGCTAGCGGCGTAAGGGTGACTCCGTTGCGTCCCCCTCACGCTTTCCGCCTCCTCCTTCGCGAGCTTTACTGCTTCGCAGGAGGTGACAGCTTTCTATGCCCTCTCGCTCCGTTCCATGGCCGAACGCGAGAGGTCGCTACCACCGATCGCCTCCACGGATCATGACATCCTGAGTCATTCCAATGTCGGGCAATATGTTGCTGGATTTTTTCACTCATTTATAATATTTGTATAGTTTACGGGTGTTACATCAATTTAGGCAGTCTTATCTCAAACAAATGTTCAGGGAAGAAAAAGCATATTTTAGAAAAACTTTTATTATAAAATATATCATATAAGTTTACCACTATTTACAAAATCTTGTTTTATTTGTTTTGAAATTTTAATACATTCTCTTAAGATCTACGCATGGTTGAATACACCAAAATTCGTATGTACCAACTGTCGTCAGCATAATGCTCATGCAATACTTAGAGCGAGAAGAATCAGATACAAGCTGAAGTCATTTGATAGATACTCTTGTGTAGGTAAAATACTGACAAGGGTCAAAACAACTGTAACATCATCATCTGCCTAGCCTTTTCTCAATTGGTGTTCGGGTCGGCTTCCAGTCTTACCGGATTCAGCTGAGTACCAGTGTTTTACATGGAACGGCTGCCTGTCTTACCTCCATAACCCAGTAACTGGGTAACACGGTACCCCTTGGCAAGACTGGAGTCAGATCTCTAGCTTCTGACTACCCGTAACGACTGTCAAAGATCTTCAAATGGCAGCCAGGACCAACGGTTTGACGTGCTTTCCGAGGCACGGAGGAAACTCGGTATGTTGAAATGGTCACCCATCAAAAAAAATGTCCCTCACTAGGAATTTCTTCCTGTATCGTGTATGCGTTTACAAACATATAAACTCACATACACAAACACCCAGAGCCGGAACAACTATCTGTAGGTCATACAAATATTTGTTCCGTGCGGGAATCGAACCCGCGACACGCAGCGCAGCAGTCAATCGCTCAACCACTGCGCCAACCGTGTGCCCAAATTTCCATTACAATCCCAATTCTTTCTTAATACTACATTTAAAGAAGACTTAGAAAAAATGAAGACCAGAGAACAGGATAAAAAAATAGCCTCATCCATCTTAAGGAAATCGTAAGAGGAAAGATTTTTTTGTTTGTTTGTTTGTACCGATTAGGCTCCGAAACTACTGGACCGATTTAAAAAATTCTTTCACCTATGGAAAGCTACATTATTCCCGAGTAACATAGGCTATAATTATGACGGGAGCGAAGCGGGGGTCAGCTAGTAATATATATATAAATCACGTGTCACGTTGTTTGTCCGCGATGGACTCCTAAACTCCTTAACCGATTTTAAATTAAATTGCACACCGAGTGCAGTTTGATCCAACTTGAAAGATGGATAGCTTACACGTGTTAGTTACACTATTTATAACTCAAGAACGGCTGAATTGATTTGGCTGAAAATTGATGGGGAGGTAGCTTAGAACTAGGAGACGGACATAGGATAGTAGGGTAGGTAGAGTAGGTAGGGTAGGGTAGGTAGGTAGGTAGGTAGGTAGGTAGGTAGGGTAGGGTAGGTAGGTAGAGTATGGTAGGTAGTTAGGGTAGGTAGGGTAGGGTAGGGTAGGTAGGTAGGTAGGGTAGGGTAGGTAGGTAGAGTAGGGTAGGTAGGTAGAGTATGGTAGGTAGTTAGGGTAGGTAGGGTAGGGTAGGGTAGGTAGGTAGAGTATGGTAGGTAGTTAGGGTAGGTAGAGTAGGGTAGGTAGGTAGAGTATGGTAGGTAGTTAGGGTAGGTAGGGTAGGGTAGGTAGAGTAGGTAGGGTAGGGTAGGTAGGTAGGTAGGGTAGGTAGGTAGAGTATGGTAGGTAGTTAGGGTAGGTAGGGTAGGGTAGGTAGGGTAGATGTAAGTTTGGTGTTTTTATGGCAAATCAAAGTTTGGTCATCTAGTTGGTTTATATAATATATTAAGGAAAAGGAGGACCGCACGTTTGGCTGAGGCCCAATTCAGTCAAACAAGACCAAAGCGAACTCGTCGCATGGTCGGCTACCTTCGCCAAAGGTCGTGTGTACAGAAAATGCCGTATCTCTTGTATGGTGAACGCGTATTATTCGTACGTCGTTCATACAACGTCCGATCTACCGTATCTATACTATAAAAATCTTTGTCTATTATACAATGGTGTAATTTATCTAAATACGAGAAGAAACAGTATTTACAGAAACATTTGAAATGCCAGGCTTGACTTGATTGGCGTTCGAGTCTTCCTTCTCGTTTCTTTCTTGGGGCCTTCTTTTTGGGCCTAGGAGAAGTTTCTGGAGTTGACAGGCCGGAGCTTCGACGAAGAGGTAAAGTGGAAGCGCGAAGAGATACGTCGTGCTTACGATGCCAGCGAATAACATTATCTGGAAAACAAATAAGAATAAAGTTTATGAATATGAATAAAGTTTATTTGTACATTGTTATAAAGGGGTTCCCTATTTGAAATCGAATGACGTTAGATCGAATAACACTTTTTCAAAATCGGTCCAAAATTTACGGAGAAATTGGTGATCCTACAAATAAACATTTCATACAAACGGGTTATGAGGATTTATTGCACATTCCAAATTTTTGTCCAGCCGCTTTTTTTTCTAGAAATACTAAGAGAGGAGGGGTGTGTATTTTTGTTAGGGCAGGATTGCAATTTAAAGAAATATCCAGCATAGCAAAACAATCAGTTGCAGGGATTTTTGAATGCTGCGCTGTAGAGTTATTATCTTATAAAATTATTATTGTTTGTATATATAGAATTCCGAAACCTAATTATGAAGTCTTTTATGAAAAATTAGATAATATTTTGACTAAAGTTTGTATATCTTCAAATAAGAAAATCATCGTGTGTGGTGATTTCAATATTGATGTTTTGAAGAGAAACAAGACTACATTAGAGTTTGAGTATTTTCTTATGAAGTACAATCTAAAACTAGCGCTTTATACTCCTACAAGGTTAAGTAGTAACACTTGTATTGATAACTTTGCGCACAGCTACAGAAAAAACTGCAAAGCTGAAGTTAAAGATCTGGTTCTTTCAGATCATTCGGCTCAAATACTTAAAGTACCTATTAATAAAACTTGTAAACTACAGTATTGGAAAACTAAAAAGCAGGACATAAGCTTGAATAATTTAATAAAATTTAAAACGCATCTTAGCTCTCTATCATTTATACAGGTTTTTGATTCTATGGATGCAAACAATGCTTTTGACAATTTCATGGACGATTTCTCTCTTTTATACAAATTATGTTTTCCGGAAAAAATTATAACCATCAAAACAAATAAGGAAACGAAATGGATATCTCGAGGAATAAAAATATGCAGTAAGAAACAAAGACAGTTACTTTGGGAATATATATACCAGGAGACTGAAGACCTTCTCAAACCAATAAGTTAAAAAACACACGACGCATACATACACACATTCACACACCATTCATTACACTACTCAAATACACTACATCATACGCATACCCATGCGCTCACACAAATAAGTAGCTAAATTAAATTAAAATTAAAAATGTATTATATTTATAATATTGTAATTATATTTCTTTTTCAAATGATTGTATCACATTTTTGTAAGTGCGAGTTTCGTTTACTTCGTCCTTATAAACTAGCAAAATTTAAATTATTTATTGTGGTAGCACTCAAATAAATTCTTGCTTAAGGTATTTAGTATTTAGTTCGACTGTGTTAAATATTTTGACTTTAATTTAGTTGAAGTTCTTCTTAATCTATTTTAACTGGCAAAACTAAATTATTACATAAAATACGTTCCTTATATTCCTTAGAATTTTTGTACAAATTATGTTTATATTTTAGTGACGGCTAAATATTATTTAACTTATTATATCGTATCCTAAATTAAATTATTAGAGATTTATATTGAAATTATTAAAATTTTGTTTAATGAAATGATTGAGATCATATTTTGTAATTTCGGGTTTCAGTTACTTTGACCTTATAAAGGTAGCAAACACTTAATTTTTTATAATATTTTGTTATTGTTATTGTACTATATAAAGCTGCTCATACATAATAATGACTGATGACTCTTATTGTAATAAAGTTTGTGTAATGTTTAATCTATAGTAAAATTTTATAGAATGTGAATAGATCAGACTTATCAAATAGTAAAATGAAAGTCTGGTATAGGTCAGTTCTGATATCTTTTTTATTTTATTATTTTCAAAACAAAAGAAAACGTTACATGTTGAAGTTGTTTCTTCTTGTTTAACCTATTATGGAAGACGTTGGTGCCTGTGATACAATGATTTTTCATTAGTACAGGTACCAATGATTCTCTTTTTCTGTTTTACTGTTAAAATGTATGTATTTATTTTTTGATCCTGTACATGTGTTTTTTCCTGAATAAACGATTTTATTATATTATTTATTATTATTATTATTATTATATAGATTAAATTCTGAGTCAGTGAAAAAAAAAAGTTCTTAAAAACTATACAAAGCTTTATAGAAAAATTATCAAGCTAACACAAAAAGCACAAAATAATCATTACATAAACAACGCCCAAAATAAATCGAAAGCTACCTGGCAAATAATAAATAAAACCAAATTGTGTTTGCCACAGGAGCCTATCATGTGCATTAATAGAGATAATTTGTCGTTTACAAACCCCGCAGACATAGCAAACGAATTTAATAATTATTTTATTGATGACATTGAAAATAATTTAAAAACTGACATTTCATTGAATACTATTAATTTTAATAATCAGACATTGAATTCCTTATTTATGCAACCTGTTACAATTGACGACATGATAAAAATTATATCCAGCCTAAAAAACACAAGCACTGTAGGATACGATGGCGTTTCTACTAAAGTCATAAAATTCATTAAAGACATAATAGCACCTCCATTAGTGCATATAATTAACTTGTGTATTACTGATGGCATATTTCCAGACAGGCTAAAAAAAGTTATAATAAAACCTTTGTATAAAAAAGATGACAAAACAAATTTAAAAAACTATAGACCTATTGCAAAAATTCCAATTTTTTCGAAAATTATTGAGAAGGTCATATATAATTCTCTCTACGCATACTTTGAAAAATATCATTTATTTTGTAATGAACAAAAGGGGTTCCGTAAGAATACTACAGTTAATATGGCACTCTTTGACCTCTTAACTAACATCATGTCATCTGTAGATAACAGAAATCCGGTATGTGCAATTTATACTGATATGACCAAGGCTTTTGACTATGTGGACCATGAGATTCTGTTGCACAAGCTACATAGTTATGGTGTAAGAGGGAACATCCTACAGCTGGTGGAGTCGTACTTGAGAGATAGACTGCAATGCGTAGAAGTTTCTAGAATTTGTCCAAAGACTAAGTTAGAGACAATATATGTATCTAAACCGAGGAATATAAAATATGGTGTGCCACAAGGTAGTGTACTTGGACCGCCACTTTTTTTAATATACATCAACGATCTCCCGAAAGTAACAATACATAAAATGGTTCTTTTTGCGGATGACAGTACAGCTGTAATCAAATGTACTAATAAAAATGATTACGAGCAAGACGTAAATACTACTTTACAAAATATAATAAATTGGTTACATAATAATAATTTAGTAATAAACCTAACTAAGACAAAAATAATGCATTTTCATCAACGTAGTGAATACCCAAATGTTCATATTGATTACCAAGGCTGTCATATTGAAGAAGCAAATGAGGCTAAGTTCTTAGGAATAGTGATCGACAGCAAACTTACTTGGAAACCTCATATTGATATCGTTTGCAAAAAACTTAGCAAATCTGCATTTGCTCCCTTTCAACTATCAAAAAAAGTCAACAGTCAGGCTCTTCTAACAGCCTACCATGGACTAGTTGCTTCTGTTCTGAGGTATGGTATTATTTTCTGGGGGCAGTCTACCGATAGGGAACTGGTATTTAGAGTGCAGAGGAGATGTATAAGGTCAATGTTAGGACTAAAAACAACAGATAGCTGTCTTCCCTATTTTAAATCTTTAAAAATTTTAACTTTTCCGTCTTTGTATATTTTGGAAACAGCTTTGTTTGTAAAAAACAATCCAAAAGTATTTACAAAACTGTCGGAAGTCAGAAGAAATCCAATACGGTCCCAATATCTAAACCAGGTGTGTCATGTGAAATGTAAAACCGCGCTAATGCAGAAAAGTTTTTTTGGTATTGCCCCGCGTATTTATAATAAAGTACCTAATGTAATAAAAAATATGACTTTAATAAAATTTAAAAGGGCGCTTAGCGAAATATTAATTGAGAAATGTTATTACAAAATTGAGGACTTCCTCAATGATGAATTGTTGACTGTTTAACTTATTTTATTATTGAGCTGCTACCAAGTATACTGATTGACATACTTATTATTTTGTTTTGACATCATTGTGATAATTTTTACTAGCGTAACCAGTCCGACATTTCTACATAAAATTATTTAACTAAATTTGACATTTATAATTTCTTATGATTTGACATTTATCTCTATTCGTATTGTATTTTAGAATTGAATATTATTTGCATGCCCATGCGACGGTAGAATATGGAGGACTTTATTATGTAAAAAAGAACATCTATGTATCAATTACCCATGTTTGCAAAGAAATAAATGATTTATGATTTATAAAAAAACCGGCCAAGTGCGAGTCGGACTCGCGCACGAAGGGTTCCGTACCATTATCATAAAAACGGCAAAAAAATCACGTTTGTTGTATGGGAGCCCCATTTAAATATTTATTTTATTCTGTTTTTCGTATTTGTTGTTATAGCGGCAACAGAAATACATCATCTGTGAAAATTTCAACTATCCAGCTATCACAGTTCATGAGAAACAGCCTGGTGACAGACAGACAGACAGACGGACCGCGGAGTCTTAGTAATAGGGTCCCGTTTTTACCCTATGGGTACGGAACCCTAAAAAACATACAGTCGAACATAGAACCTCCTCCTTTTTGGAAAGTCGTTTAAAAAATATTGGTGATGAAATAATTTACACAAAGTAAGTAAAGCGCCTGGATTCAAACCCACGACATACAACTTGTATGTCACGGCCGTTACCTTAGCCACTACTGCTCGGTAAACATTTATGTTTCAACCTAGGGTTCTTTAAGTCAAGAGTGAATAGATTACTTCAAGACAAGCATGCTTCACCGTCGACCACATCATCGCTTACCATTAAGTGAGATAGTGGTCAAGTGCGAGCCTATCTATACTAATAATAAAAAACTCACAGCGGTATAATCAGTGGCATAGAAGGATCTTCTCATCTGCCCTCCGTATGTTCTCAAGATGGTCGCATGCAGCAACATGGCGCAGTACGACATTCTTCCTAGAGGCTGCAGGGGACCCCATTCTACGGCGCCCACGTAGATTCCTGTAGGAAACGCAAGAGTTGGTTATATTAACTGTACAGCTAAAGTTACCGAGATAGCCCGAAGATTTGCAAAACAGGTGGCAATGATCAGGGCATGATCAAGACTTCCACCAAGATTAAGTTACAATTGTCAATTTCTGTCTTTCTTCTTCAATATATATCTATAAATTGGCAAGTTCTGTTTTATTAATTTTTGTTACATTTACACACTTACTGTTTAACTTATAGAAGTATCCAATGATGAAGACACAGATGGCTAGAGCGAAGAAGTTCTGGTTCAAAGCGTTGAAGACTGCTGACTCAAAGGCGGAAGCCTCTCGGTGGTGGAGATCCCATCCCATGAGGACTGTGCCACCCGCGATGGGGATTGAAGACAGGAAGAGGAGTTTCATCAACTGAAAAATAATAACCATTGTTGAATAACTCAATCATCAATAATCATTGCTTGCAAAACGGATGGTCAATGGGACCTAAAAATTTTGGAGTGGCGCCCGTGAACTGGAAGACGCAGCGTTGGAAGGCCTTCCTAGGTGGACCGATGACCTGGTTAAGGCTGCGGGAACCCGATGGGTGGGAAAGCACTGGACCGATCAGTGTGGTGACGCCTTGGGGAGGCCTATCACCAGCAGTGGACCGTCTTTAGGCTGAAATGATGTTGAATAATGGGTCTTATGTTATACCATTCAGGAAGAAAATTTACATTGGTTAGTGAATGCATTTTGTTTTCCTACTAAGTCATTTATATAAGTTAAGTCACCGAGAATCTCTTAGGGAGCTATTTAAAAAGATTAATATTATGACAGTTTCTTGCCAATTCATTTATGAAAATATTATGTATGTAAGGAAAAATTTAAATCTCTTTAGTAAAGTTAGTGATAGACACAATTTTAATACCAGAAATAAAGATAAGTTAGATCAACCATCATATAGATTAGCTAAAGTACACACATCTTTCATGGGGTACTGTGTTAAATTCTATAACAAAATACCTTGTGAGATATTAAAGTTAAATGAAAGAAAATTTAAAACAATAGTTAAAAGCACACTTTGTAAACAAGCATATTACAAATTAGATGATTATATTCAAGATAAGAATGCTTGGAAACATGCTGGTCCTGCTCCATAGGCCTATCTTTGGTGTGGACAAAATCAAAATGGTTAATTTGTATTATATTCATAATTATAGTAACGCTTTATTTTTATTTTTTCTTCTTTTTTTGTTTAAAAAAATTGACTCGCACACTGTTCTGTTGTTGTTTAATTAGGTAATGTACCTATGTTTGCACTATTTGTAAGTACGTGAGGACCATGTTCCTATTTATCAAGTAAAGGAATTTACCTGTTAATGCTTGTAATTCTCTCATACCTATATGTAGTATAGTAGTGCTGGGTACATCGTCCTCACGTATACGAATTTATTAATGTATGTACCTATATAAATATTGTGTAAAACTTTTCTTTAAAAGAGTAAGTATGGAGTTTCTTGTGCGTTCTTCTCCATAACAACCTACATTTCCGAATGCACGGTAGAATCAATTTTTATTAAATGTAAATTTTAACGTTCAAAAGTGCCACATAATGGCCTACTTGAAATAAACACATTTGACTTTGACTTTGACATTACGTGAGGAGTTCGTGGCACAATAATAACAGTCGAAAGTATCATCATATCAGCCGAAAGACATCCACTGCTGGACATAGGCCTTCCCCAACTTGCAAAATTGACTGGTCCCGTGCGTCTCGCATCCAGCGGATTCCTGCAACCTTCACCAGGTCATCGGTCCCCCTAGCACGGGTGAATCTTCAAGTTAAAGCAACGATTGCGTAGAGTTCAGACTGTGACTGGGATATCAACTTAACATACCGAGATTGCTCCATACCTCAAAAAGCACGTCAAGTACATCCCGGCTGACATTTGAAGATCTTTGGCAGTCATTACGGTAGTCTTAAGCTATAATTTTGTTTACATATATGTGTTTAAATAACAGAAAATCCATACTATTTTTATTATAAATGCGAAAGTAACTCTGTCTGTCTGTCTGTTACCTTTTCACGCTTAAACCGCTGAGCCGATTGATGAAATTTGGTATGGAGATAGTTTGAGACCCTGAGAAGGACATAGGCTACATTATGTTTAAAAAAAATTGGGTTCCCACAATATGGCGCCCCAAATCTGCCATTTTTCTATTTTCCAAATTTAATGTAGCCAGTGACACTCGCAAGGTTAAAACGAATCGATTGACGTAAGAATCATCAAAATCGGCCAATGAGTTTGGTCTCTAGAACGCCACATAAGAACAAACATATATACATAGACTGATAAACACATTACCCTCCTTCGGCAGTCGGGTAAAAACTGCTCAAACTCACCATAGATTCTCTGAAGTTCCATTTCTTCTGTTGTGCCTTATGATAGAAGTAGGCAGTTAGTACTCCTAGATGATAACCAGCCCAGTTTCCTTGAGCCGACACATACGCATGGTAGAACGTGTCATTGTATCCGAATATATCTCTTATTGACCTGGAAATACAGATACAAATGTATTGACCAAGAAATTGTTAGTTATGCTGTTTTAGTTTTTTTGTGTCATGAGAAAATTCTGGTATCGTTCGAAGTCTCGTACTAGAGTTATGTGTGTCACGATTTCTATTACGGTATAAGCAGAGATTCAAGTACTGTAAGTATATTGGTTTGAACTGCGTAGTATTTGAAGTGTGAAAGTAATAAACTTTATTTTTAACCGACTTCCAAAAAATGAGGAGGTTTCTCAATTCGACCGTATATATACGGTCTATGAACCAATTTAGATGTTTTTTTTTTTTTTTGGAAAGGAGATATCCCAAGAATGGTACCATGAAGGAAACCAGAATCTGATGATGGCATCCCGGAGAAATCGAGGTAACTCCTCAAATATTATAGGCACACATATAGAGATTTTGGTATTTTTATCAACAATGCAATCATTTACACTCAGAAAGTGTCATTTGGTGAAATGGAATAGATACAGAAGACCACAGATGGCCACTGGAACTCCTTAATTCTATCGAATAGCTAACCGACTATGATAAGGCAAATACTTATAAATAAATGTTACCGATGAAAATGATAACATCGAACTGATCTGATGATGAAGCTGGAAGGTAGGCACTGGAACTCCAAAATAAAACAATGCGTCCTAGTGTTTGGGGTTATTGGAATCGTCATGAGTTTTTTTTTTATTTTAGTTTTTTAAAAAAAAAAAACGTTACCCCGCACTAGGAATTTCTTCCTGTATCGTGGGTGCGTTTACAAACATATAAGCTCACATACACAACACCCAGAGCCGGAACAACTATCTGTAGGTCATACAAATATTTGTTCCGTGCGGGAATCGAACCCGCGACACGCAGCGCAGCAGTCAATCGCATAACCACTGCGCCAACCGTGCGCCATTTACTTTGGCTATAAATGATTTTGATGGTATTTGGAGATACCTACCAAAATTAAAAAGAGATAAATAAAAACTTTAAAAAAATTTTTTTTTTTGTTTTTTTTTGGTAGTCGCTTTTACTGTGCGTGGCGGTGTTAAAGATTTGATGTTATTGTTTAATCCGGTTCCTTTGTGCCTTATAAAGCACGTTAAGCTGTTGGTCCCGGCTGTCATTTATAGATTTTCGACAGTCGTTACGGATAGCCATTAGCCAGGAAATCTTTGTCCTACTCCTCCTCTATTCTTTTTCTGATTAGTTTCGTAGCGGGATCCAAGACAGTTAAATTCATTCCCCGGAACTTCGTCGATTTTCATTGCCTTCGTCGCCACTGTTGATTCTGGCTTTCAGGGGTGTTACCATAAGCACTTATAGCAAGATTATTTTGAGTGTGCGTAAGGGACAGATGTATATGACTTGTCTGTCCCTTTTTCACAGTCGAACTATGATATTTTTGACACGACCGGGTACGCGGGCGGGATTTCAGTTCTTTGGGAATATTGGGGTGGGACTATCCCAATAAAAATAAAAAAACCAGGAAATCTACTCAGTTACTGGGTTGTGGAGGTCAGATAGGCAGTCGCTCTATGTAAAATACTGGTATTCAGCAGCATTTGGTCCGACTGGAAGCCCCCCAATAAGATTGCGAAAATGTTATGCAGATAAATTGGTACTTCCCAAAGATTTTTGTTCCCATAGACATGTACAAAAAAAAAACTATCTCCAAACTTTTGAATACTTTTTTTTTCCCACGATACAGGAAGAAATTCCTAGTGTGGGGCAACGTTTTTTTTTAAAAAGAAAGAAAGAAAAGAAAGAAAGAAACTTTGGCAGATAAGTATTACGAAATTGTTGTGTTGGAATATCTTGAACATTTTTGATATTTAAAGAAGACCCTTGGGCTGGCTTTAACCTTCGTCAGATGATAAGCTTTGCCATACAACGTGGCAATGCTGCACGTCTTTTGAGCACAATATCACTGGATAGCGATGTGGAGGAGTTTTTAGACGGCATATTTTAGACGTCTATTTTAGGCGTGTTTGATTTAACTGGCTGTTATTCGAAATTTGCTTGTTTTAGAATCAGTTTTATACAGAAAAATCAGCGTATTGAAGCCTGGAAATATATATTTACAGATACAACCTCGTTCTAGTACCCCAAAACACGTTAGATCACAACTTTCTCGACCAATAAAAATCTGAAACAAACTCGATTTCAAAACCATTTTCGATCTCACATCCTAATTACAGCACTAGTCAATTATATGCAGTTATTGTTAAATAAGTATTTTATATTGTGTACATAATTATCTCCCTGAATGACATGGTACTAACCAAATGAATAAATAATTTAAAAAAAAATCTTTTTTTAAATCAAGCTTTTTTCGTATTCTTCGCAGCAAACCGTTTCATTTGTTACCCATATCATGGCAGTGCACAAAAAATAACTAGTTCGCCATCTTGGGTCGTCCGCCATATTGTATTTAGAATGACGTCACTTAGCTAACCATGCATTGTCATCCAAACTAAACCTGTATGCAAAATTTCATCTTAATCGGTGGAGGATAACTACTTTAAGATTTGACCCGAATACACTTACATACATACATACCTACATTGCAATTTAAATAAAAGCTTGCAAAAAGCACTTACTCAGGGAATATGCTAACTCTAATCGGTAGAAGATTCATGAAGTAGCTCTGAAGGAACGGTATCAGGAGACTGATGATCATGACGGCTGTCAACACTGGGATCCCACTCTTTGGCCATCTCCAGATGATGAGCAGGACCACCAGGGTTATGAGGAAGAGCTGGGTGTCTGTGCCGAGGTACCTGGAATAGAATGGAAATATTAATGAAATATTTTTTATAAACATCTTTTTAACAAATTAATGTACGGCGACATCGCAGCAGACCCAGGCGGGACGTGCTTGATACCTACAGAAAGGATTGGTGTACACTTGCCCAAAACTGGGACAAATAGAAAGAGGAAAGGGAGGCCTTTGTCCTACAGTATGACAATTTAGGCTGAAAATACAATAAAATAAATAATAAACATCTTTTTAAAAAGAGCAATAACTGAACGAACGAACGAAAAGTTAGTACTTCGAACAGACTATTTTTGCCACATTTCTTGAGTATTATTGCTTCACCCTTTTCCACACCCTTAACCCTTAAAATTCAGTAATATTTTGTAACGTACCAGATCTTACCGTACTTTTAGTGTCCGACAGACACATCACCTAAATTAAGGTAAGGTAAGGTTCTCAATTCGTCGGAAACTTTTTTTTATTTTTTTATGTCTTCATTCATCATTTCAGCCGAAAGACGTCCACTGCTGGACATAGGCCTCCCCCAGGCGTCGCCACATTGACCGATCCCGTGCGTCTCGCATCCAGCGCCTTCCCGCAACCTTAACCAGGTCATCGGTCCACCTAGTGGGAGGCCTTCCAACGTATCGTCTTCCAGTTCGCGGTCGCCACTCCAGAACTTTTCGGCCCCATCGGCCATCCGTTCTGCGAGCAATGTGCCCTGCCCACTGCCACTTAAGTTTGGCAATTCTTCGGGCTATGTCGGTAACTTTGGTTCTCCTGCGGATATCATCATTTCTGACGTGATCACGCAAGGAAATTCCGAGCATAGCCCTCTCCATTGCCCTTTGGGTGACTTTAAGCTTTCTGATAAGGCCCATTGTGAGCGACCACGTCTCGGTCCCATAGGTGATCACTGGCAACACACACTGGTCATAGACTTTTGTCTTGAGACACTGCGGTAAATTGGACGAGAAGATACCACGCAACTTCCCGAACGCCGCCCAGCCGAGTCGCGAAACATATAGCGATTTTGGTATTTTCATCAACAATGCAATCATTTGCACTCAAAAAGTATCATTTGGTGAAGTAGAACTGATGAAGAAGACCACAAAAGGGCACTGGAACTCCTAAATGCTAAGCATGTCACGGGCATAAGATATCTCGACTATAATGAAGCAAATACTTATAAATAAATGGTACTGATGAAAATGGCACCATCGAACTGATCTGATGATGAAGCCGGAAGGAAGGCACTGGAACTCTCAAATAAAACAAAGTATCCTAGTCGTATTTGAACTTATTGGAATCGCCATGAGATGAACTTTGGCTATAAATTATAATCATGTTAATTAGAGGTACCTACCAAAACTAAAAATAGAAAAATAAAAACTTTTTAACAAAAAATCAAACCGACTTCCAGAACAAAAAACTACAATGCAAAAAATAAATTCTTTTCCGAAGTCGGTGTCGAAAAACGGGAAACAATGGGTACAATAGACACTTATTTTTTGCTTTGTAGTTTTTTGTTCTGGAAGTCGGTTTGATTTTTTGTTAAAAAGTTTTTATTACATGTTCTTTCAATATTTAACCTTAAGATATTATATAATTACTTACAAATGTTTTATAGTAGACATCCCAGTTGCATTTATCACTACACTGTTTAGGTGTTTTTGATATTTTGGAAGGACAAATATGACAACGCTTCTTTCTTTTTTAAAGGTTCAGATGTTTGAGCACCTCTTTGATTTAAGGCGGTACCCCGAGCAAAACGCCGCGCAAGCCGTTTTTTGTGCTGTTTTTAGGAGCTATCTACTCGTTATTTAAAAAGAAATATCAATTAATAAAAATACATTAAATTTCTACATAATATTGATTCTAAAATGGTAGATGTTCGGGGTTGGATTGAGATAGAGATAAAGGATGAGATAAGAGATGAAAGTCAGTTTAAGGTTAATAAATTCACTGTATTGTCTGTTTCCACAAATATGAGATTAAGATTAATTTATACTAGGATGAATGGTGAACGATAGGGGATTATGAGTCACGCGCACGGTATGTTGCCGAATTACGTACTGAACTATTGCGGTGTAAGTGCAATAATATAAATGATGGAAACATACTGCACGGGTGGCGCAATAATGATGACCCAGGTAAACGTGCTGTACGGTGGTTGACCCGTACATGCTCCCGGGGGCAAAGATAGAGGTTAGTAGGATAAAGATGGAGATGAGATTTACAAGATGATAAACAATATTCAACTTATCAACTACATGACAGGGATAAGGATTAGTAGTGAGTGATTAACAATATTTCTATCAATTACAAGTAGTCTAGCAACTTCTTAGATCGGGAAGGGAAAATACGCGAAAAACAGGGGACGAGGCCCTATCTTCTGTTTGCAAACACTCGCTAGATTTGATAAGATTTTTGGGATCACTTTTCTCAGATTGACTAAACTGACCTTGTTCCCTAAGATCACAACACTCACTCACTGCATTTTTCACTTTGACTAAAGATTGCCCTTTTTCCCTAACCGCACTACACTCACTTAAAACACTCTCATTTCCGGGTTGTGAAGAGATCGCAGTAGGTACCTCTCCAGCAGGCTCCGAGGGTTCTCGACGTGTTGACCGCCTGTGACGCCGCCAGCAGTATACCGCCGCAGTTACCAGGATTCCAAAGATTAGAGCATACAAGACGCTATAAAGATGTATATCGTGATAGGATATTCTATCGCTCAATGGTTTAGTTTGTTTCATGATCTCGATCTTTTTCTGTATGTCTTCAAATTGTTGCAATATTTCAGAGTTGTTAGGATTAATTTCAGGAGATTCAGGGATAGATATGTTGAATATATGATTTATAGGTGATATTTGTGGCGCAATAATTCTTGCACCAATATTCATTTTGCTAGACAGCCTATTATTAGAATGGACAACGAAATTGTCCGTCTTTATCAGACAGCCTTCCTCCACATTTAACAGACCTGCATTCATCAATTTAATGGCTGTAATTTCACTGTCACAGAGAAGTTTAAAGTTGCATTCATTGCAACAAAAATAATAATATTTATTATCCGCTGTTAATTCCTTCCAACTGTTTTTACAAGGGGTTCTAATAGTTGCACAGGTTCTTGTGTGTGGGATCGTTTCACACAAGCTGTGATCATCTTTTAAGGTATTTATAGGGTTTTTTGTGTGACATAAAATCATCTCAGGATTTTGTCTTATACAAGACTGGAGATCAGCATCAGTAAGGATTAAGTACGAGTCTTTTCTAAGGTTAATGGCAGCAAAACTTGAGATAACCTTCACGTGTATCATGTCGTGGTTCAATAATCGTGGGACTGGAATGAGGTTAAAGATTTCGTAAAGGTCTCTTTCGATGAGGGGTATTCTTATTTCCATGATTAAGTACTTACTATAGTACTTAGTCCGCACCTTTATCAAGTTGTAGAGATCCTTGAGATTTAAATGGTTGACAGGAAGTGCCATGTCTTTAGAGAGATGTGCTGAAATAGAACTTAATTCCGTTCTTAGCTGTTTAGGAGATATCAGATGGAAGTCCAATTTTCCATTGTAAATATTAGTTACCGTATCAAGAATGGAGTCTTGTGTTTTCCTTAGGCTATACAGTAAGTTATTCGTCGTCATAGCAGATGCTAAGAAATCGGTAACTAAAGTCATGTTCTGTACATGGCGTTGAAGATCTTGATAGGATTCTTTAAGGTACATAAGCCTTTGATTTATCGATTTATGATGTTTGTTCGCAGCTTTCTCCATTCTTTTCATGACGTTAAGTTCGGCTTCTACTATTGAGGTTTGGTTTTTCCAGAGGTTGTACAAATGTTTATCATTTTCTCTCAAAAGGTCGATGTCTTGTGCGTATTTCTCCGCAAAACGCTGATCTAGCACACCAAACAAGCTGTTTGCGACGTAGCCTACTCCGTCTATTAGACCCCGACGCCGGCGCCGCCGCTCGTCTCCAGTTACAAATGATTCATTCATTGTTAACATGCTATCATAATGTTTAATTTCATCGAACTCGTGCCCGAGTTGTAAGATGATACCGTCGCAAGGTGTGTGATCTTTAATAGCGGGGCATAATGTTTCAAGATAATTGATGTACTTCTCGAGTGCCGACTTGCCTTCTTTGTAGGGATACGTATCATAATAAACAATTAAACGCCAATTGTCTCTAATGAGATGCATGTTGGAGATTTTGTCGAAATAAACGCTGTTGTTGCTCAAAGGGGTAAAACGATAAGATGCTTGAGATAAGTTTATTAGTGACAGTAAGAATAGCGTTACTGACAGGGCTATAGTCGAAAAGGAGATACGCTTGGGGTTTTTCTTCCTTGGTGCTTCATCCTTAACCTTCGTGTCACTAGGAGGATTATTGTCTCTGTCCGTTGGTAATAGAGATAGCTTAACAACAGGCCGTTTCAGTAAATTATTTTTGGTTTTAAGGGTAACGACTCTGACGTGCCCGTCAGAACCAGGATGCAGTTCTACTACACGCCCTAGAGCCCACTTCCCAGGCGGGAGGTTTTCATCTTTGATGATAACAATATCGTTGCGACTGAGATTCTTCTGTGATTGTCTCCATTTAGCTCTGCTGGATAGCTGTGAGAGATATTCATTTTTCCACTGGGTCCAAATATCTTTATAGATTTTTTGTACCATGTGCCACCGAGTCCTAAGATCATTTTCAGTTTCAAAGATCGTTAAGGTAGGCCCACTTGCAAGAAAGTGTGCCGGGGTTAAAAAGTCTATGTCCTCGGGATCTTCCTTCAGAGGACAAAGTGGTCGAGAGTTTAAACAACCCTCGAGTTGAGACAGCAGGGTGCTATATTCTTCGTAGGTGAGTTTTTGCTCACCAACAACACGCTTAAGATGATGTTTTAAACTTTTCACCGCAGCTTCCCAAAGTCCGCCAGCAGAAGGCCATGACGGAGCATTAAAATGCCACTCGATGTTCATTTCTGCGATGTTAGATAATGTTTCTTGACTTGATATGATTTCTGAGATTTGTAAGATTTCTTGTTTTAGGATCTTGTTGGCTCCAATGAAGTTCGTGCCTTGGTCACTGTAGATGTGCCCGGGAACTCCTCTTCTGGCTGACATACGTCTGAGCGCAGCAATAAAAGCCGACGATGTGAGATCAGATACGAGCTCTAGATGTATGGCTTTTGTAACCATACATATGAAGACTGCTACGTATCCTTTATTTGTTTTGATGCCGCGACCTTTGT
The DNA here is from genome assembly GCA_949775005.1 of Orthosia gothica. Taxonomy (NCBI): domain Eukaryota; kingdom Metazoa; phylum Arthropoda; class Insecta; order Lepidoptera; family Noctuidae; genus Orthosia; species Orthosia gothica. The sequence continues at coordinate 7,255,888 of OX459063.1, forward strand.
TCGCTTTCACCAAAATGTGTCCAGTGTAGTCAATACCGGTATGATAAAAGGGTCGACTAGGATTTAACCTAGATGGAGGCAAGTCACCCATGAGTTGATGTTTTAGAATGGGATCGTGTCTCCTACACTTTACGCACATTCTTAATCGTTTTTTTGTAGCGCGGTTTCCTCCAATTATCCAATATTTTTGACGTATGAATCCACTCGTCATTTTCACTCCACCATGGAAAACTAATTTATGGGATTCGTCTATTATAAGATCAGCCAATTTCGTTTGATTTGGGATGATAATAGGATGCTTCATTTCAGGGTCTAAACTTGAATGTTTTAGCCGTCCACCGACACGGAGTACTCCGTGGCTGTCTAAGATAGGATTGAGATTCAAGATCTGGCTTTTTTTGCTTACAGATTCACCTTTTTCAAGTTGAAGTATTTCCTTGAAAAAGTATTCCTGTTGCACATGTTTTATTAACATTTCCGTTGCTCGTTTGAGGTCATGCAGAGTAAGATAGTTTTCACGCTTCTTTTTGTGAATCAAGATGTCTTTGAATTTGTTTACATAGGCTAAAACTCGAATGATTTTCTTGTGACTGCTGTATTTCTCTAATAATTGTTTTATAACGGAATTGCTAGAGTCAGCAGTAATAGTGTTTACTAGCTTTTTCTTTCTGAGATCTTCAGTTGTTTTATATAAGATGGATTCAAGATTCTTTTCAGGATTGTAATGAGGTAACCAATCGGGTCCGTGCCACCAAAGTGAATGATTTGCTAATTGGGATGCAGTCAGACTACGGCTAGCGCAATCTGCGGGATTTTCTTGGGATTTTACGTACCGCCATCTATCTTTTGAGATAATTTCGCAAATCATTTTAACTCGGTTGGCCACAAAAGGCTTCCATTTTTCTGGTTCACCATTTATCCATCCTAGTACTGCCATGGAATCTACCCAGCCATAGGCTTGGATTTTGAGATCAGATAGGGATGAGATTATTTTGGCCATAAGTTTTGATAATAAAAGAGCCCCACTAAGTTCCAAACGAGGTATAGATTGAGATTTTTTCAAGGGTATCACTTTAGATTTTCCAGCAACAAGGGTTACGTATGTCTTGTGGTTTCTTGTAATTTTACAATAAACAACACAAGCGTACGCCTTGGTGCTGGCATCACAAAATCCATGAAGCTCAATTATATCATTCTCCATGGTCTGTATCCATCGAGGTATTTTAAATTGGGATATATAAGGTAAGTCGGCCTTTATTTTATTCCATTCCAGGGCAATATTAGTGGGTATCGGTTGATCCCAACCTAGTTGCGTTTTCCATGTCTCTTGAAACAATATTTTGAGTTTTATTGTGACTGGCGACACCCAGCCCAAAGGATCGAAGATTTTTGAGATTTCTGACAAGAATTGTCGTTTTGTTGGGATGCCTTCTGTGGTCATTTCTATTGGATGAAAGATAAAGTAGTCTTCTTTCGGATTCCAGCGAAGACCTAAAGCTTTAGTTGATTCTGGCTGTTTAAAATGAAATTCTTCATCTTGAGGGTTAATGTGATCGTCTATAAGTTCCGGCAAGTTCGAGCGCCATTTTCTAAGATTGAGGCCGCCTGCCTTAAGAAGATTTGTCATCTCTGCTTTGAGATGTTTGGCAGCTGTCGCGGTATGAGCTCCATGCATGAGATCGTCCATATAAAAAGAGGTTTCTAAGATATCAGGAGCGCTGCTATTGGGATAATTAGGCCTTTCATCGATGGCAAGTTGTTTCAGGGTCATCATGGCCAGGAAAGGTGCGGCCTTTGTACCGTAGGTGACAGTCGCTAGCTGATATTCTTGCAAAGGTTGGGATTGATGATTCCTCCAAATAATTTTCTGGAATTTTTGATGATCAGGATGTAGCCAAATGTTACGGAACATCTTCTCAATATCAGCTGTAAATGCGTACTTAAACTGTCTCCATTTTAGGATAAGACTTAAGAGATCCTGCTGCAGGTTCGGCCCCCTGCACATAAGATCATTAAGGCTGTATCCCGTTGAAGTTTTTGCAGAGGCATTAAAGACAACGCGTAATTTTGTAGTTAATGACTCAGCTCGAAGTACGCCATGGTGCGAAAGGTAACAATCCGGGGTTACGTTGACATGTGACGCGACGGGGATCATATGTCCGAGCTCTAAATACTCGAACATAAACAATTTATAGTCACGTGCCAAGTCTGGTTGCTTAATTAATTTCCTTTCTATTTGAAAGAATTGCGCAATGGATTTATTTTTAGATTGACCCAATTTTTCTTCAAAATTTTCTTTAAAGGGTATTTTCACGACATAGCTGCCGTCTTCGCGTCTTGAGGTTGAGGATTGAAAAAAGTCAATGCAAGCTTGATCTTCTTGAGATATTGATAAGGGTTCGCGAATATCCTCCATTTCCCAGAACTGTTGGATATCGGTGAGATTGTTTAGGATCACATTGCACTGAAATGTTTTGCAGTTACCGCTTAAGATCCATCCCAGCTGTGTCTGCTGGGCAATGGGTAACATTCCCTCGGAACGGCAGATACCATCCAATAATATTTGGGAATAAACGTCAGCGCCGAATAAGATATCAACTGGCCTACTTTTGTAAAATTCAGGGTCAGCTAGGGTTATTTGGTTAAGAGTTGGCCAGTTGGGTTTAGTGAAGGTATGACTAGGCAAATTCTTGACTAGTCTCTTCATTATAAATACGTCGGATTCGAAAGTAAAGTCATTAATTAATGACTTACACTTAATAGAGACCATGCCCTTACAGCTGTTTTCATTGTTTCCGATTCCCGAGATAAGTCCAGTACATTTTTGGCGACGCAGGTTTAGGAGCTGTGCAGCTCGTTCTGTAATGATTGAGGTCTGAGATCCCTGATCTAGAAGAGCTCGCATTCTTTCGTAAGATCCGTCAGCTGCTTGAACCTTGATAATTGCTGTCGCGAGGAGTATTTCTGTAGGATCATTTTGCATAGATACTAAGGTGTTCATATCTTGCTGAGGTGGGGATTTCGTAATAGTGGCCGCGTGCGGCCCCGATAGCGACGCATCCGTTTTAGCGTTTCTTGACGTAAAACATTCATGTAGAATCGTATTATGATCTTTATTGCACTCTTTGCACTTTACTTCCGAAAGGCATTTTCTACCTTCGTGGTAGTGCAGACAGTTGACACAAAGGTTCAAATTTGCGATTGCGTCTCTGCGAGCCGATGGGTGCATTTTTGCCAGCTTTTGGCAATTTTGTATGCGGTGATCGCTTGCATTGCAAATACCACATTGTTTACGTCTTTCGTTATTTTTCGAGGTGGACTTTGACGATTGCGAAATGACCTGGTTTGTCGAATAGGAATGATTTGAGTTGTTGTTATTTTGTTTAAAACGAGAATTAAATCCTTTTGAATGAGATTGTTGGTTATTAAGATAACCTTTAGATGATGAAGATGCGTGTTGGGATTGAGATGACTTTTGAATGAAGGGTTCTTGTTTCTTCCGTGACGTTTCCAGCGATGTAAACTTATTCTCCAGAAACCGAAGAAATTCTTCCAATACTGGCAACTCTTTTGGCGACTTCAACGAATCTATATAGTCGTCGTTGGTTTCGGAGTCTAATTTCTCCGCTAGGATACATACGAGGAAGGGATCCCAAGTAGATACATCGATTCCGAGATTTTTTATAGCGTTTACGCTTTCGTACGTTGTATCGTGGATTCGTTTGAGGTGGCTCGCTGATTTTTGCTGAGATGTCGGGATATTTAGGAGGTTTCTGAGATGAGATATAAAGATACGACGCTTATTGTCATAGCGATGCGTAAGGATATTCCAACAAACGGGGTAGTTGTCTGAACTTATTTGAAGATGTTGGATTAGTTTTTCCGGTTCGCCCTTGATCTTACTTTTCAGGAACTGCATTTTCTGGGCGTTCGATAAGGTTGGATTTTTGTGTACCGTTTCTGTAAAGAGATCTTTGAAAGATATCCAGGACGTGTAGCTTCCCTCGAAGGTAGCTATTTCCATTTTGGGGGTCGATTTCTCAACATGAGCCATCGACCACATCTTTCGGTTAATATCCCTTTTCAGAGTTTTATAATATTTCTCGTAGTTCGAGAATTGCTCGTCGTACTTGGCGTTCGAACCGTTGAGCTCGTTGTCCAGTTCCGAGTGTAGGGTGTCAATAGCTGTCCAACGAGTTTTCAAAGTTTTTAGGATGTCTTCAAACTCCCACATTTCAGAGATAAGATTTAGATCAATGTCAGATGCTTCTCTTGAAAATGCCCTAAAATTAGTAGCTTGTTTCTTCAAGAGGTCTTCTATGTTGACGCTATCCTTAGGAGGATTATTTTGAGATGAGACGGTCGGGGTTTGAGATAGTGAAGATGGTTGAAAAGCAGGGGGTTTCAAAATAGGGGTTTGAGGTCTGTCTGTGGAAGGCTTATAATTCTGAATGGCTGTTTTAATATTGCTATATTTCACCTTCGTTTGATCATACTGATCGGTAGTGAAATACGCATGAGATCGATCACCAAACGACAACAAATTCATATGATTGTTGTGAAACTCCGTAAAATATTGCTCTAGGCTTTCTAATCGTCGACGTAGGTAGTCGTGGGTCTTCCGCTCTGCTCCATCCTTCTTGAAGTTGGAGTAAAGTCTATCTATGTCTTCAATGAGTTGCTGTTGAGTAGCTAAAAGGTCTTCCATTGTAGCCATAGTAAAAGTGAGAAGAAAGATACCTTACTTGTAGGGTTTCTTCGGGGTCAAACAGGATCGTAAGATGAGGTGAGTGGCGCCCTCCTAGGCACCGGGATTGAACAGGATCACGAGATGCAGACGCACTGTATTCCAAGGTTTCTAATTGCGTATAACGAAACCGGTAAAACGCACGCACAAATGAACAAAGCACAAACCACACGCGTTTCGGTCCCGCTAACGTGCTCGAAGGACCAATGTTCGGGGTTGGATTGAGATAGAGATAAAGGATGAGATAAGAGATGAAAGTCAGTTTAAGGTTAATAAATTCACTGTATTGTCTGTTTCCACAAATATGAGATTAAGATTAATTTATACTAGGATGAATGGTGAACGATAGGGGATTATGAGTCACGCGCACGGTATGTTGCCGAATTACGTACTGAACTATTGCGGTGTAAGTGCAATAATATAAATGATGGAAACATACTGCACGGGTGGCGCAATAATGATGACCCAGGTAAACGTGCTGTACGGTGGTTGACCCGTACAGTAGATTTAGTTTTTTTTTAAATGTTGTATATATATTTCACCAATCTACTTCCAAACAAACATAAAATTGAGAAATAATTATTGATATTATGCATCTCCTCGTAAAGTGTTCATTGATTATTTTTTGTACTAACACTAATGGATAGACAATTTAATAACGAACATTTTTGTAGAATTATTTTTTTCAAAAGACCAAAATTCGATTTTATAAAGATTTTATTCTAAAATCTGGGCGTATTCACTACTGTAATTCATGCGCCACCAGTGCCGCTAGACCAATAGGAACGCTCATATCTCATGCCGATTTTTTGGTCAGGGTACCGTCTTAATCCTACCACGTCCAGTGGCTAGTAAGTGATGACTCGATAGGCCTTTCTTTTTTTACCCGACTGCCGAAGGAGGGTAATGTGTTTATCAGTCTATGTATGTATGTATGTATGTATGTATGTATGTAAGTATGTATGTATGTATGTTTGTTCCTATGTGGCGTTCCAGAGACCAAACGCGTTGGCCGATTTTGATGATTCATACGTCAAACGATGCGTCTTAATCCTGCGAGTGTCATAGGCTACATTAAAATTGGACAATAGAAAAATGGCGGCTTTTGGGTGCCATATTGTGGGGGCCCAAATTTATTTTTCTTCCAAACCCATCGTGTGGGGTATCAAAATAAAGGGTTTTAAGAGGTGATTTCAAAAATATATAACACTTATATGTTTAAATGTATCTAATTCGAAAAAAACTAACTAAAAAGTTATAAATAAAAAAACTTAATTCAAAAAATCAAAAAACCCGACTGCTTCAAAAGCGAACTAAAAAGTCGTAAACAAGGAAAAAATCATGCTGTGCAGGCGGAGGATACAACAGATTTTGGTCAGCCAGCCCGCGAATATGTATCCTCCGACTGCACAGCATGATTTTTTCCTTGTTTACGACTTTTTAGTTCGCTTTTGAAGCAGTCGGGTTTTTTGATTTTTTGAATTAAGTTTTCACCTAAGTTTTAGAGGTGCTACCAGTTCTACTGTGATTTCACGTAAAATATAGTTTTCTTTATTTATTTATTAAATGCTTTATTCTACACCATACAATACATTAATAAAAAACCGGCCAAGTGCGAGTCGGACTCGCGCACGAAGGGTTCCGTACCATTATCGCAAAAAACCTTAAATATTAATTTTATTCTGTTTTTAGTATTTGTTGTTATAGCGGCAACAGAAATACATCATCTGTGAAAATTTCAACTGTCTAGCTATCACGGTTCATGAGATACAGCGTGGTGACAGACAGACAGACAGACAGACAGACAGACGGACCGCGGAGTCTTAGTAATAGGGTCCCGTTTTTACCCTTTGGGTATGGAACCCTAAAAAGAAACTTAAATCTAATACATATGCAATGGGCATCCTTATGGCATTCCGCAATCTCTTCCAGGCAACTTGGTATGGGAAGTAATTGCTTGGACATGAAATGGGGCGGTCATTGGTGTAACAATAACAGTGAAAAAATGATATACTACAATAGATACACAGATAAATAAATAAGCTATGTAATAGATACATAAATACATACCTACCCACTTAATATATAGGCAAATAAAAATAAATACAAAAAATTACGATAATCTATTGATAATCACAGTATCTGTTTGAAATTGACAAGCTAAGAAGAAGACAGCGACGGATAATGTTCTTTTACGAGTCGTTTGAACACAGGCAATGATTGAGCACATTTGATTGGATCTTGCAATGCATTCCACAGACGAGTAGCTAGTACAGTAAATTATTTATGTAGCTAAGCTGGCTATGTTAGCCAGAACACTCACGCACAACGGGTCAAATAACAGTCTGAGTGCGGCAAAGGGAAGTCCCTCTATATATTTATCTAAGGGTACAATAGTAAATGTATTATAAACTTACCAAGCCTGAGGCAAACACAGGTTCTCAAACGGGAACAGATTAGGGCTCAAGATGACTAGCTGCCACCAGTTCCTACGACACATGTCGCGTTCCCTCCTCACTACCGCATCCCACATGGGGCCAGAACCCAAATGAGGCACCCAGGTCATAGCCAGACCCATGACGACTAGAACTGCTGGTATTAATCTGCAAAAGAGTAAATAGGTTACATCTAAGCAAGAGAGCTTCACCGTCGAGCACATCATCGCTTACCATCAGGTGAGATAGTGGTAAAACGTCATGGCATAAAAGAAAGTAACTTGGTATGAAGATCTAAACAATAACTAGCATTTTTTTTGGGTTTTAATTCGTTCAATGACTTCTCCCGCTCTGGGTGAAGCAGGAGGGCGTGTCAGACTTTTACTGACTAAAACCCACCCGTGTTCCTTCAGTTGCTTGAGCCAGGGCCGCGGTAAGGTAACTCTCATTCAAATTTATCCGCGACCCATAACTAGTATACGGTGCAAACCGGAAAGAGTTGCTCCATTTTTTTTCTTTTCGCTTCGTATCCTGTTTTAAACAAATTAAAACTAAATACCAGATGACTATTATATGTAGTTTATCATAATATCATCATGGGCCATCAATAAGCCTTAATTCACCACGCGGGCTCAATGCGGTGATGGTATTCTAATTTTGGTTCTAGGACATGCTGGTTTCCTCACGATGTTTGCCTTAAACGTCTTTTGAGCATTAGTGATGAAAAGTTTTACACAAAGTAAAGGTTACCCATGACCTAAAGTCGGGGCCTTTTTCACTGGACCACCACTGTTCAGCACTAATAACTCCAAATCTTGACCAACAACTATCTGTATATAATAGGTATCTTACCTCAGCCACCTATTAACGAGCGCCATAGGAACAGTCTTCAGAGTAAACTTATGAGTCTCAGCGTACACCAGCATCTTGTAAGCCATCAGGAACCCTCCCATCACGAAGAAGATCTGCACTATCACGCGAGCGTTGAAGAGCAGGGCCTTGAAAAAATCATCGTACGACTGGGGAAGAGAAAGTATTTTTTAATTCTTCAAACAATGGTGTATTCAGTATGTGGGTTGTGAAAGTCTGATAAGCGGTTGCTTCATGTAAAATAATGGTATTTCGCTGAATTTAGGTTAGTCTTGAAAGCAACCTCAACATACGTAGAAAAACAACATCAATCTGCCTAGACTTTTCCCAATTATGTTGGGGTCGGCTTCCAGTCTAATCGGCTTCAGCTGAGTACTAGTGTTTTACATAGAGCGACTGCCTATCTGACCTCCACAACCCAGTAATTGGGTAACACGGTACACCTTGGCAAAACTGGTGTCAGATCTCAGGCTTCTGACTACCGGTATCGACTGTCAAAAATCTTTAAATGACAGCCGGGACCAACGGCTTAACGTGCTTTCCGAGGCACGGAGGAAACTCGGTATGTTGAAATGGTCACCCATCCACGGACCGACCTCGTCAAGCGTTGCTTAGCCTTGAAGATCGACCCGTGCGGCTGTTATTATTTAGCCACGAGCTCCTCCAAAAACAATAATCCCATCAAAAACATAACATGTAAAAAATTTAAGTTTCGCAAAGCAGTTCTTCTACCGCAAAAAGTTGTCAAAAACCAAGTCGGACAATTTATACCTTAATAATTAAGGAGCAAACAAACAAACTAACCGATTTGGTTTTCCATAAGAGTTCGACGTTATTGTGTTCTTCTAATGTACAAACCAAGTCAGAGAAAGAGGCGAAATTAAAAATGTGGGTGAATTATAAGTGCAACTTTTTTTTTGTATCGTCTTTAGGCTTGCGGTTGACCAATATCTCAACTGATGCTTTGTCTAATCATTCAGAGAATACATGCGAGATGTTATTTTTACCCGACTGCCGAAGGAGGGCAATGTGTTTATCAGTCTATGTAAGTATGTATGTATGTATGTATGTTCCTATGTGGCGTTCTAGAGACCAAACGCGTTGGCCGATTTTGATGATTCTCACTACTAAAAAGTTATAAATAAAAAAAAGGTAGGATACATCTGGTTTTGGTCAGCTCGCGGACATGTACCTATCTTCCGACTGCACGGTATGATTATCTTCTTGTTTACGTCTTTTTAGTTCGCTTTCTAAGCAGTCGGATTTTTTTAGTTTAATAATTTACTTTTTTTATGTTATCAGACATTATAAACACAAAATACGTAAGCAGCGGCGCGGCTTAGAAAGAGAGGCCATTACGAACAAAGCGTCATTTTACACACACACATTGACATTGCGATTTTACAGGGATTCTTGGGCTGTATTGGACAGAGCTCAGTCGCGGTCGTCACGAGTGCTTTTGTGTGTTTATTAATTGTTACAGACCGAATACACTTTAAATTAATCTTTTTAATTAGATTTTTCAATTATTTTTAAGTTATAAAGGTCATACAATTTTTATAGATGACAAGTTAAAAATTAAATACATATCTAAAAAAAAAAAAAAAAATTATTCCATAAACGAAATTGGATAGGCTATGAAACCTGTTACCCTTCTAAATCTCAACTCTTCTTCGTCGAACTTGGCACCTTTTTACCCAACGGCACAGATAATATAATACTACTCGTAGCAACCATGGTAAAATTACTCCGTATACTTCGCCTGGGATGTTAACTAGCTTAACTATTTAGTAACTCATGTGATTCATCTATGTTCATCTATGTCATGACATTTAGTGTTAAATTAATTTATATTTTGAATTATTAGTTCATAATTACTTTGTTAAGATAAAAAATGCATTTTGCTCGGGTATTTCAATAACACACAGTGGCAACACATCGAATTGACAAGTGTCATACTGACAACTAGCCATTTCATCGCTATTGTCGTGTAGCTCACATCGTTGTTTCGCTTGGTGAGAAAAATACTGTGGCTCCCAAACATTTGTGATGAACCCGTGAACTTTGAAAGATACACAAGAAAAATTGTTAATTGTTCCGTAAACTGTAAAAACAGCAATATAAAAGGCGGTGTAATATTTTTTTCTTTTCCCAATGAAGAGCTAGCTAGCTATCATATACGTGGCTTCAATATTATTTAACTTCACCTAAAATAACTGGTATGTGCCTTTCATTAATTTATTATTTAATTTATATAAGCGTTGTAAATTCCATAATTTAAGGCATTACTGTGTCAATACGTCTTTACGCCCGAACTTAACATATCCTAATTAGTTGTTGACTTATTTTAGTCAAGTCAAGTTTTGTGGGTTTTCGTTCCGAACTAAATAAAAATACTAACATGCAATCAATTAAAAGAAAGCAAAGTAAATAAATACAAAAATTATCAAATATGACGATTTATTAAAAATTATAAAAAATTAGTACTTATTGTATTATTTTTATCTTATTCCCTACTAAAAAAAGTTTGAGAGCCGCAACGCAATCGATGACGTAGTCTTAGGCCAATCACGTGACCCAGCTGTCACGGGAAGAGACTACCATGTCTTGTTCTACCATGGTAGCATCCAACGGCAAGGAAAGCGTTATTTTTTTCGCGCGTATCTTCAAAGTGGAACTGATGAAGAAGACCACAGATGGCCACTAGAACTCCTAAATGCATAGTATGTCACGGGCATAAGATATCTCAAATAGTTAACCGACTATAATAATGCAAATACTTATAAATAAATGGTACTGATGAAAATGGCACCATCGAACTGATCTGATGATGAAGCCGGAAGGTAGGCACTGGAACTATAAAATAAAACAATGTATCCTAGTCGTGTTTGGGCTTATTGGAATCGCCATGAGATGTACTTTGGCCATATATAATAATCATGTTAATTGGAGGTACCTACCAAAACTAAAAAGAGAAAAATAAAAACTTTTTAACAAAAAATCAAACCGACTTCCAGAACAAAAAACTACAAAGCAAAAAATACATTTCTTTTCCGAAGTCGGTGTCGAAAAAACGGAAAACAATGGGTACAATAGACACCGACTTCGGAAAAGAAATGTATTTTTGCTTTGTAGTTTTTTGTTCTGGAAGTCGGTTTGATTTTTTGTCAAAAAGTTTTTTTGTTATATTCACAACACTGTTACGTCACTATTGTGTGACTGTACCATCTTGATATGTAAAAACTATGTTAGAAATATTATTATGTTATTTGCAGTGTATTTTTTGTAATACGATTATAGTGTTTTACACTTTACATAACGATGGAGCAAAACAAATACCAGAACACCGAAAAAGGTAACAAGTGCCAATCATGACTCATATTAGTTCATAATAGCACTAGAATAAAAAGCAAAATAAACACACTCGCCGAGCAACTTAACCGCGAAAACTATTGACCCAGACGTCATGTCAACGACCTCTAGCGTATCGATCTGGTTAGAAATGGATTTATGTGGTGTTTATTTTTATTTTTTGTTGACTATATGAACGGTTACAATATTAAGTTACGATAAGTTTTTATTACGGACTAACTTTTTCCGTCTCGTCTTATGTCTTTGATTTCGTCTGCGTAGAATTAGTACTTCAAATAGGTCATATATATTTGGTTCACTTTACAAACTTCCACCCCGGATATTTCTGGGATAAAAACTTTGTCCTTTCCAGGGTCACAAACTATCCCCGTACCAAATTGCATTTACACGTAAATCAATAATGTATTTATGTATATTTAAATAAGTTAATCATTTCATGTTATGAATGGTATGTTTACGTTCTGACTGTGTTATTTTTTTTCGATTACCCTTCACTTTTAGAATTTTATTAACCGACTTCAAAAAAAGGAGGAGGTTCTCAATTCGTCGGAATCTTTTTTTTTTTTATGTATGTTCCACGATTACTCAAAGACGCCTAGACCGATTTCAAAAATTCTTCTTTCGTTTGAAAGGGTATACTTCCTAGTTGATCCCAGGTCAGGATCTGATGATAGGATCTTGGAGAAATTGAGGGAACTCCTCAAATATTATAGGCATACATATAGCGATTTTGGTATTTTCATCAACAATGCAATCATTTGCACTCAGAAAGTATAATTTGGAGAAGTGGAACTGTTTAAGAAGATCACAGATGGCCAATGGAACTGCTTAATGCTAAGTATGTCACGGATATTAGATATCTCGAATACGACTATGATGAGCAAATACCTATAAATAAATAGTACTGATGAAAATGGTACCATCGAACTGACCTGATGATGAAGCCGGCAGGTAGGCACTGGAACTCCGAAATAAAATAATGTATCCTAGTCGTGTTTGGGCTTATTGGAATAGTCATGAGATGTACTTTGGCCATATATGATTTTTATGGCAATTAGAGGTACCTATCAAAACTAAAAAGAGATAAATAAAAAACTTTTTTAACTTCGGAAAAGAAAGTTATTTTTCACTTTGCAGTGTTTCTTTTTGAAAGTCGGTTTGTTTTTTTGTTAAGAATTTTTTTTATATATCGTAATTTATTTTTGCCAAAACTGTACGTTAATCAATACTGTAAATTTAAATGAGTTAATACAGACAGACAGACAGACAGACAGACAGACAGCATGCACTAGTGCTCATCCAAAACAAATAATAGAACACCGAAAAATGTAACAAGTGCCACTTAGCAATCTAATAAAAAGCAAAATAAACAAACACACTCGCCGAGCAACTTAAAAGCGGAAACTGTTGACCCAGACGTCATGTCAACGACCTCTAGCGTAACGAACCCATTACAACTAGATTTATGTAGTGTTTATTTTAATTTTTGTTTGGTAACATATAAACGGTTCCTTTATTAAGTAACCACTCGTTTTTATTACGGACTAGCTTTTGCTACGTCTTTGACTTCTTCTGCGTAGCATTAATACTTCAAATAGAGTATTTATATTTGGTTCACCATACAAACTTCCAACCCGGAAATTTCCCAGATAAAAACTATGTTCTTTCCAGGGTCTCAAACTATGCCCATACAAAATTTCATTATAAATGGTTCAGTGGTTTATGCGTGAAAAGGAAACAGACAGACATACAGAGTTACATTCACATTTATAATATTGGTATGGATAGTAGACTATTTTAAATTCAGTCAGTTTCATAACACTTTAATGCAATGCAAACCGGCCAAGTGCGAGTTGGACTTTCGGACGAAGTGTTCCGTACTATTATTGCAAAAAACGGCAATAAAATCACTTTTGGTTGTATGGGAGCCCCCTTTAAATATTTATTATATTCTGTTTTTAGTATTTGTTGTTATAGCGGCAACAGAAATACATTATCTGTGAAAATGTCTACTGTATAGCTGTCACGGTTCATGAGATGGAGAGCCTGGTGACGGACAGACAGACAAAATGACCGCGGAGTCTTAGTAATAGGGTCCCGTTTTTACTCTTTGGGTATAGAACCCTGATGAACCCCTATTTTTCCTGGTCACGCTTAGTCTTCTTAGCGTTTCGATGGCAAACACTCTTTTTAGTTAAATGCCTTGCCTGGCCCAGAATTCAGCTACGGCAACGCCCTCCGCTGACGCAGTCATAAGGTCCTCACGTGAACAGACAACCGGACATGCGGCACAAGACAAAAGGTGGGCCATGGTCTGTGGGGCGACGCCGCACAAGCACCGAGGATCGGAACCATCCGAGAACCCCCATCTATGGGGATTGTCTTTGCTGCGGCTGACCTGAGTGCGGAGTCTATTCAGAGTTTTCCAGGTCGGCCAAGGTAATGCGTGCCCGGGCGAAAAGGTCTCCGATGGCTCTAGGAAATAATCAGGGAGTTTAAATTTATCTCGCCAAATATCGCATCTTTCCGTGGTGACGTTTCCGGTAGATGGACTCACGCTACCAAGAAAACTTTTGCGATATTTAAGCCTCTGGGGCACCGAGGTGTAGTTGTGCATTGGGTGGCGCGAGTCACTTTCTTGCTTTGCCCTTTCTATGCGGCTTCCCATATTCCTACGCACATCCGGAGGCGCGATGCCGATAAGTGGATACAGCAATCGTACTGGGGTCGGTTTAAGGCAACCAGTGGATATTCGGCATGTCTCGTTTAGTGCTGTATCCACTAGGCTGGAGTGGGCGGAGCGGCTCTACACTGGACAAGCATATTCACCAGCGGAGAAACCGAGCGCCATTTCAGTTGTTCGCAAGACTTGGGGCGATGCTCCCCATCCAGTGGATGTAAGGCGACGTAGCAGACTGTTCCTGGCATGCACCTTTCGCTTAACAATCTCACAATTTTTCCTGTAGTTGAGGGACCTATCCAAAGTGACGCCGAGGTATTTTGGATGGGGACTATGGATGATTGGAAGCCCCTGCCATGACATGTTGAGTGTTCGACCCGCTTGTCTGTTACGGAGATGGAAATCGCACAACTGCGTTTTTGATGGATTTTGTATCAATGCATTTTCTGCATAATAGTGGCTGAGGGCTGAAAAAATCAGTGCTGATAATATTACAACTAAACTACTACAAGAAGTTCAGAGTGCCGATACTACTGCTTTTTACTCAATCAAGACGAAAACTTATGAAAAACAGAACAACATGATACCTAAAGGCCCAAGGTGTTTCAATTGTAACAAGTATGGCCACTTTGGTAAAAATTGTCGGACACAGAAGAAAACTTCAAGTAAAAGTGAAGATAAAGGCTATGTAGCAGCATTTACAGCTTCTTCTGTAACAACTACAGAGGGTAGGCCTATTATATATTAGTCTATGGGTAGGCGCTGCTGTCAACACGGCAAAATCGGCTCTGTATTGTTTCCGTATTTAAAATTAATCTAGCTAATTAAACCAAATAAAAACTCATCACAAGTGTTCAGTATACAGTGATAGTAAGTCTAAACTAATAGTTCATATCTAGTGCTAAGTGGAAAACATGAAATATTAGAAGAAATACAGAGAGTCAGTGACATTTCAAATTTTGTTTACATCGGCTGCGGACAAAAATTGGCATTGGAAAATTGAGCGTTATAGTGGAAAGCAGTGAGTTTGTGAAACTTATTAATTATAACTTACCTTTGGAAGCCAGTGACTCATATCAAATCGCTGTGTCATACAAAGAAATTGGTAGAATTGAAAACAACGACATCTGTATACCTACACTGTCAGAAACAAAAACCGATTGCCATCTAGCGGTGATCAGCTGAACTACCAAACAAACACTAGAAAGCGAGTTTAATCGATAGATAAGATAGTTCTGACTACTAGAGGGCGCTAAACAAAGGTTATAATCTCGACATGGAAGAAATAACAACATTGTTAAAGAAGCTGCAAAATGATTTATCACAACAACGTACTGAAATAAAAAGTTTGAAAGAAGATATTTCGAAACCAATAATCGAGAATATGAACATAAAATTTAGTGAAATTATGTCTAAAAATGAAGAACTAGAGGAGATTATTAATAATCAACAAAATACAACAGAAAAGCTGGAAAGACAAGTACATATGAAGAATATAATATTCTATTTGGGTTAGAAGAAAACGAAACAATTTAATTTTCAAAGACCATCTTTCCGTTGCATGTACTACATATGATATAGAATCTGCCATAAGGTTGGGAAAAAAAAGGAGAAAATATAAGACCAATTAAAATATAATTTTCCAAATTGAACATGAAAGTGAAAATATTAAAACGGAAAAAACAATTAGAAAGAACCAGCTACTACATAAAGGAAGATTTCTCGCCATAAGTCTTAGAAAAACGAAAATAATTACAGAAGAAAGAAGTAGACGTAGCAAGAAGCCAAGGCAAAAATGCTGTACTGAGGCACGATAAAACTGTTTACCTAGAACAAAGAAAAACCTACCTAAGCAACCAACATAACTTTAAAAGGAAACCATCGAAATCACCAGAGAATCAAGGATCTTTCACACAATATCGGGATAACCATACATCATTCTCACAACGAACAACCAAAAAAACTAAAGTAGATATGAGAAACTACTTAGTACCACAGTGTAGTGTATCTGTCTCACTCACACGTTCACTTTGTCATCTCCACTTTCCCCCACACAGACATACACAATCTCGTGCGCACCACGTTAGTATTACGCGAGCCGCTGGCCTGAGTAGACGTGTTGAAGTGTGGTCATTTAGTGCGTGTACGAGCCTGTGAATTGCCCTATTAACCGGTCACTACACACAGGCAACAGATATAGTAACTTCTCCTATCTCTACCTGAAGCCAAGCCATGAGTGATACCCATATTGTACAAATTTAGCAACCAGCAGGCCTACCTCATCTTAAAAACCACGTAAATAACAATATTACTCATACTACCCTTCACTCTCCCGGCACGGTTGGTCCCCGTAGAAGCAGTAGACCAGAACCCTCCATCAAAAATAAAGTAAACCTAAACAATAGAAAAAGCAAATACCTCTACATTGGCACATTGAATGTAAGATCACTGATTGATTCGTCGAGATTTACCGAATTGGAACACGCGATTGTTAAACTAAACTTGCCATTATTGGACTCTCCGAAACAAAACTTAAAGGCAAGGAAATTATAGAGCATAAGGACTATATCTTTATATACTACGGACAAACCCATAACAGGAACGCTGCCGTCTTTACGAAAAGTGCAATAACTAGGTTAAACCTGATTTCGAGAAAAACGCGGTTAAAGATTTTTTTTTTGTTTTGTTTGTATCTCCATCACTATACATGGTATCGAGATGAAACTTTCACTACATGATATGTAACAATGTTGAGAAAATTACGTGATACTTAATGTTTGTTTCCGCATTTATTCCCGCTTTAAAAAACAATAAATACTATAATGTTAAGTATTATTTCTATTTAGAAAGACGGTTTACTAGTCATAACCGCAATAAGTAACCTATTTATTGCACTAATGGTTAGGAAACCAACATGATGCATTTTTAAGTAGCAATGAACATTTTTTTATGAACTGTTTCCTAACCAAAGATGCATTATGTTTCTTATTTATTGCGTTTTTCATTAGTAAGAGACAAGTTTAAAACGACAAAGTTGTAATTTGTAACTATTAGAAAAACAGAGGTGTTGAAATATGAATTAATAGAAGCTTGCAAAACTTTATTTGCCCTCCTCTCACCGATCTACTATGAAACTGTCTTCGGTAAAGCCAAATCTACTCATTATATCTGTGTTTAGATGTGTTTAAAAAAAATGTGGTTTCAGTTATAATTTTATAAATAAAAAAATATTAATATTAAATCGTTTTAATTTCAAACTAAAAAAGTACAATTATAATAGGAGGAATCACTTTGCTATCTTACTTATTAATTCTGGTCTATTACCCATCATGTAAAATCAACGGTTACCGCACTTAAAAACACACACATATCAAAAATATATTCATTTGTTAAAATATCTTAATAGTAGTTAAAGTACCTACACAATATAAATATTAAAAATAAATTTAAAAAAAGTTATTTTCTTTTTATTTTAAGGCACAATTTGAGATCAATGTTTTAATCAGTCTGATATAACACTTATAAGTTATTAAATATTTTTAGTCTAGGTTCGAAACTTAGGACGTTTCAGTTAAGTTTCACCAAAAGCCTCTCTTGGTTTCAGGCATCAAAGGTACTAAGTCTGCTATTATTCTTTATAGTCGTTCTTTAGTTATTCCTCTCGATGAATTCTTTCTTGCAAAATTAGGAAATCATTTGTTTTTAGTTATTTTTACTTGTAGAAAATTTAGTTCTTTCCAATCAGACACGTGGGAAACTTTGTGCTTTATTGTAAATGCCCCTCTTTTGTCTCTGACTGCCATGATGTCTTTTAGATAGACTCTGGGTTCCATGTTTCGGATTCTATGCTGAGACGACACATCCTCATTACTGTAAAAATCGGATACTGCCATCACTTGTACTATGTTTCTTTTTGAATTGGCCGTTTTTACGGCAACTACAAAGTCATATTTTTTTTTTTTTTTTTTTATTTTTTTATTCCATTTCAACCTGACGATGAAAGTTATCAGCCGACATGAATGTATGGTCTGGTTCAAAATATTTTACGGTAATTGATTCAGCAGCAATCAGCTGACTTTTTACCATGTTTACCAGAAAACACATAAACGCTCAGTTTTTGTTTTGGGCCGCATAATTGTCGGCCCATAAAACGATATTTTCCATTTCATATACGTTCCCCACGTTCAGTCTCCTCACGATCAGTCTCCTCACGATCAATCTCCACACGTTCAGTCTCCTCATGTTCAATCTCCCCACGTTCAGTCTCCTCACGTTCAATCTCCCCACATTCAGTCTCCTCACATTCAATGTCCCCACGATCACGATCAATCTCCTCACGTTTATTCTCCTCACGTGCAGTCTTTTTACGTCTTTCTGTTCAAGTAAATTTCTTTTAATACGAATTGGTGAATTAGAATCAGAATCTAAAAGTATAAATTCAGGACAGTAGTCTTTTTCAATGACACTGTTGTCGGAATCTTCAAAATAATTTACAGCTCTGATAGGGTTGTGATATTCTTCATCGGAGGATGGTAGGGTTTCATAGAGAGACTGTCTGGTAAAAGTCGTATTAAAAGATTCTTCTGCAGTCGGTTTAACTATCGATGGCCTTGGAATTAGCTGGTGGTTGGTAAGTTCAAATGGTTCAGAAACACGTGGTTTTGGGTTTTGATCTTGCAATATAGCCAAAAAAAGAATTTTGTCTCTTCTGGACATGATGTTGCCTGAAAAAAGAAATATTTTGCTTAGGGACAAAAATATCGTGGTAGAAGAACATACTGGTTTTCTCCGGCAATTTTGTAGCTACTTAACTTCACCGTATATTTAAGAAAAATAAAACGTAAGGTGAATAATTATGTAGGGGATTCCTGCTAATTTTATACCAATTTTTTTTGTCAGTCACTAACTAATTAATTAAAACAGCCGTGCCATGTAAACATAAAATAAGTAATATTAAATACGTTAGTTAGGTACTTACCGCCGAGAATGGCTCGCACGTGCTTGTGATCGTCCGACTCGCATCGATGCCTATTGCCTAGCCACGACTGGCGGTTAGACGGTACCCTGACCAAAAAATCGGCATGAGATATGAGCATTCCTATTGGTCTAGCGGCACTGGTGGCGCATGAATTACAGTAGTGAATACGCCCAGATTTTAGAATAAAATCTTTATAAAATCGAATTTTGGTCTTTTGAAAAAATAATTCTACAAAAATGTTCGTTATTAAATTGTCTATCCATTAGTGTTAGTACAAAAAATAATTAATGAACACTTTTCGAGGAGATGCATAATATCAATAATTATTTCTCATCTTTATGTTTTTTTGGAAGGAGATTAGTGAAATATATACAACAATAAAAAAAAAACTACCATTTTAGAATCTATATTATGTAGAAATTTAATATATTTTTATTAATTGATATTTCTTTTTAAATAACTAGTAGATAGCTCCTAAAAACAGCACAAAAAACGGCTTGCGCGGCTTGTTGCTCGGGGTACCGCCTTAAAGTTTGGACGAAATATTTTACTCCCCTCGTATCACGTCTCTCGTGGTGCTAGTTATAAACGCAATAAATGGTGAATTTATTGCAGTTTATTTCGCATAGGTATACTGTATTCGTTAAATCTCCCTACAAATAAATGCAATAAATCTACTTAATACATCAATTTTAGTATTCTTCCCATAATTAGAAATAAGACCCCTTAACATAACTGCAATAATTCGAGCTTATTGTACTTATAACTAGTAAATGAGAATCACAGTAACGAAATATGGTAATTATAAATGCAATAACTCTACTTATTGCAGAAATAGTTAGTACATTAATTAATGGCGTACATAAGGTTCCGTATCATATCTGCAATAACTCAAACTTATTTCACTTATAACTAGTAAATAGAATATTACAAATGACGAACTATGCTAATAATAAATGTACCAACTATACTTATTGCAGATATGGTTAGTAAAACTACTAAATAGCGTAAGTAAGTTATTCCTAACTATAGTTATTTCGGTCTTTATATGTAAATCATAAAGCACCGACCTAGATATTGCAGTTATGCTTAGTATTAAAACAGGCTACGTCATGGATACGTAAAAAGTGTCTAAAAAGAATATATAGATCTCATTCTTCAGATTCCAAATATGTACTTAACTCAATTTGGGGCAAAACTCGAGTTATTGCACTTTTCGTTAGGACGGCAGAACGGTATTGGATTTTTAATAAAAAAAGAATTAAAAGAAAACATTAAAGATTTTATACCAGTCTCTGACAGAGTAGCTAAGTTAAGCATACACATATAATGTAAAACTATTCATATTATTCAGGTGTACGCCCCTACAGAAAAATCATCATTGGAAGAAATAGAAAATTTTTACGAGTACCTCAGAAAAGCGATGGAAAACACAAACAAAGATACTCTAATAATAGGTGATTTTAACGCTCAGATTGGTCTGCCCAATAATGATGATAAATATGTTATGGGACCGTGGGGATACGGGAAACGAAGTCCAAGAGGGCAGCTATTAATACGTTTTTGTTTTGAAAATCAATTACATGTTTCAAATACCTACTACAAGAAGAAACCGAAACGACGATGGACTTGGCTGCACCCTAATGGCACTACACGGAATGAAATTGACTACATCCTAACAAAAAAAACCGGCCAAGTGCGAGTCGGACTCGCGCACGAAGGGTTCCGTACTTGGTAAATTGCGTTTTACGATTTATGACGTATTAAAAAAAAACTACTGACTAGATCTCGTTCAAACCAATTTTCGCTGGCAGTTTACATAGTAATGTACATCATATTTTTTTTTTAATAAAAAAAATAAAAAAATATTATTGTGTCAAATAATTGGTTTACAATTGTTGTGTTCGGAATCTTCTTTTAGACAAATAATGCCTGTAGTAGAAGACTCCGCCCCTCCCTATTTTGTATAGCGTGATACTTAACACAATATTTTAAAATTAAAGTTAAAGTTAAAGTTTAGTTCAGAATACTAAATCTAGTTTAACAAAATAAGAAATTAAAAAGAGAGTATATTAAAGACTGTGTGTGTGTGTGTCTATGTGTGTGTGTGTGTGTATGGGCGTGTCTGTCAGTATAAGTGGGTGTGTGTGTCTGTGTGTATGTGAATAATTCCGTACTATAACAATGCTTCTGTGTCCTCATACGTAAGTGGTTTTATCCACTTAACTAGTGTTTCTTGACAATCATATGTTATTTTCGAGTGTATATTTAGCTTTTTATTTATTCTATTATACAATTGGGCTGATCGTTTACTATATTGATTACATGCAAATTTCGTCTTAGTTGAAGGTATATCCGCTATGCTAAACTTTCTTCTTTTCGCGGTAATACCCGCATTAAAGGGCAAAGACTTGTGCTTTTTTAATACTGTTCGAACTATGAACAGCTTTCTGACAGAGAGTACATCACCGATCTGATAAAGGTCCACAGTAGGAAATCTAAGCTTTTTAAAATGCATAATCTTTAGGAGTGCGCGTTGTGCTCGTTCTAGATGGATTAATTTGGTCTTTGCTGTACCTCCCCAAACCGGAATACAGTATCCGAGCACAGATTGTACAAGTGCAAGGTAAACTTGTGTGAGTAAATTTTTTGACGGGCTTTGGTTGTTCGCTTTTACCACTGGTGCAACATGTCTTAGGGTTTTGAACAACCAACTTAACTTTCTAATTCTGGCGGTAACTTGCTCTACATGAGGGTACCAGGTTAGTCTATTATCCACTACTACACCCAAATACTTAACTTCGGTAACTTTGCGAATATTTGGGCAGTCGTAGTTTTATCATTCTCTTATTTTAGAAGTTACAGGGACACACATTTTACCACTTTGGAAGAGTCTCTCGCGCAAACTATTCAGTTTAGAAAAAAAAAATATTAGTAACCTCTATATCATTTTTGAAGACCTATTCATAGATACCCCACACGTATAGGTTTGATGAAAAAAAATATTTTTAGTTTTAGTTTCAAGTATGGGAACCCCCGAAATTTATTGTTTTATTTTTATTTTTGTGTGAAAATCTTAATGCGGTTCACAGAATACATCTACTCACCAAGTTTCACCAGCATAGTTCTTATAGTTTCGGAAAAAAGTGGCTGTGACATACGGACGGACAGACAGACAGACAGACAGACAGACAGACAGACATGACGAATCTATAAGGGTTCCGTTTTTTGCCATTCGGCTACGGAACCCTAAAAACAACAACAGTATCCATAACGTCGATGTCATATCCTACTGACCATAGAATGGTGCGTGCATCACTAATACTCCACAACAAGCGCATTACTTCAAGGAAACATTTCGGAGAGAGAAAGATTACCAATATTGAACCTTCTGAGCAAGAGTATTTAAGGGAAATATTTTTCAGAAGAAATAAATAACATAGAATTCACAAACATACAGCACACCTACTCTACCTTAGTCACAAAAATTAGAAACAGCAATAACAAACTTAGCAACAACAAAAAGTGTAATAAACCACTTATCCAAGAAAACCTAGCAAGACTAATAAAGGAAAGGACTCTATTAAAAGAAAAGGAAAACAAAACTAGAATAGAAAAGAAGCATTTATCAGCATTATACAGCTTATTAGAAAGCAAATACAAAATAAAGCCAAAGAACATAGATATACCATCATTGAATATGAACTAGATAAGTTTGCATCGACCAAAAGAGCCTACAAAAGACTAGATTCCAGTAAAAAGTGGATTACACAACTAACCAAAAACAGTCAACAAGTAACAGACAGAAATCAAATATTAAAAATTGCAACAGAATTCTATACAAAACTAAATGAGCATACTGCTATTCACGATGAATCAATACGAGATAAGGAGAAATTTGACTCAGACAGTGTACCGAGATTTCTAGAGTGCGAAATTAGCTACTGTATCCAACAATTAAAAATGAAAAAAAGCCCCGGAGAAGATCGCATAACAAATGATATTCTAAAAGCCATCAGAGAGCCAATAACACCTATTTTAACCACTTTATTCAACGAAATCTTGAATCAAGAGTCAATACCACCTGACTGGAATACTGCGATTATAACCTTAGAATATAAAAAGGGAGACCCAGGGAAAATGGACAACTACAGACCACTGAGTATGCTTCAGGTATTATATAAATTATTTACGAGTCTAATATTAAAAAGGATCTCAAAGACATTGGACGAAAACCAACCAAGAGAGCAAGCAGGATTCAGATCGGGTTTCTCTACAAACGACCACATATTCACGATTACACAACTAATCGAGAAGTACAACGAACACAATAAAGAGCTCTACATAGCCTTCGTGGATTACTCCAAGGCATTTGACTCTATCTCTTTCTTCTCTCTTATCTTATCTCTTTCTTCTCTTTCTTTTTGACCGTCCGAGTTCGTCGAGTGATAGCCCCAGCTGGTGCTATGGCTATTAAAGTAATTTCAATTTTTGTTCGCTGAGTGTTGAAATTACCCGAATTTAATTCTAATGGGGTGCCAAGGGGTTTATACACAGATGTAACAGTGCAGTTACCGAGGTCTACTGTGATAATTTCGATGTTGTTATCGTTGCAACACTTTGTAGAGATAATTCTTACGCCGGGAGCAGCAAACAATGCGTTACTGTGCTTCGGGTGACAGATCTCGGCGATAAGTGACAGTCCAGGAATGGAAGGCCTGCCCTGCGTGGAGTCCCCATGGGTCTTTTGGACACATGGGATGTCACAGTGTACCTTGCGAGCTAATTCGGAAAGAATCTCTGCTTTGTCGCGAGAGAACCCCTTGATGTTGATTGAGGCTACACACAAGGCTGGTTTTGTTAGTGGACAGCGTGGCCCCGA
Organism: Orthosia gothica; assembly: GCA_949775005.1. Classification (NCBI taxonomy): domain Eukaryota; kingdom Metazoa; phylum Arthropoda; class Insecta; order Lepidoptera; family Noctuidae; genus Orthosia; species Orthosia gothica. The sequence goes on from OX459063.1 coordinate 7,279,852, forward strand.
TAAGGAGTTTAGATTTGTCATCGTAGGTGAAAGGATTGGCCAATCGACAGAAGTCGATAGCCCAGGGTGCGCCGGACGTAACAGATGGTCGGATGGTGCGTCGCTCGGGGAGGCTCCTTTCATGCACCCCCTGGTCACGCTGTAACTGTAGAACGGCTTTACCGATTTCGCAAATTCTTTTTTTATTGTGTTTTTTATTGTTAGGAGAAGGTCCTTCTAAAGAAAAAAATAGTAGGTAGGTGGGGTAGGTATGTAGGTAGAATAGGTTTGCAGGAAGGGTAGGTTTGTAGGTAGGGTAGGTATGTAGGTAGGGTAGGTACCTACCCTAGCCACATGGCTAGGGTAGGTAGGACAGGTATGTAAATAGGGTTGGTAGGTAGTTAGGGTAGGGTAAGGTAAAAGAAAGAAAGAAAGAAAACTAGTTTATTTGGCACACACAGATACACACAATAGGGCGGGGGGGGTAGGGTAGGGTAGGCTAGGTATTTAGGTAGGGTAGGTGGATAGGGTGGGTAGATAGGTAGGTAGGGAAGAGTAGGATAGGGTATATAGGTAGAGTAGATAAAGTAGGGTAGGGTAGATAGAATTGGGTAGATAGGTCGGGTAGGCAGTTATCGGGAGCAAAGCTGCAGACCCAGCAAGTATTATATAAATGTTAGGTACGTTGTACTATTGCAACTGAACGGTATAACAAGATGATGATGTCTTTTAATTCATTGGCACATAAACAATTTAAAAATATTTAGTTCCTTCTAATTTATTAATTATTTCGTAACTTCATTCATGGCTTAACAATTCTCTCTATGTTCAAACACGTAGAGCTCATCCAAAACAAATACCAACACACCGAAAAATGTAACAAGTGCCACTCATATTAGTTCATAATAGCAATCTAATAAAAAGCAAAATAAACAAACACTCTCGCCGAGCAACTTAAAAGCGAAAACTGTTGACCCAGACGTCATGTCAACGACCTCTAGCGTAACGACCCGATTACAACTAGATTTATGTAGTGTTTATTTTAATTTTTGTTTGGTATCAATATAAATGGTTCCATTATTAAGTAACGACTGGTTTTTATTACGGACTAGCTTTTTCCTACGTCTTTGACTTCATCTGCTTGGCATTAGTACTTCGAATAGAGTATTTATATTTGGTTCACCATACAAACTTCCAACCCGGAAATTTCCCGGATAAAAACTATGTCCTTGCCAGGGTCTCAAACTATCCCCATACCAAATTTCATCATAATTGGTTTAGTGGTTTATGCGTGAAAAAGAAACAGACAGACATACATTGTAACTTTCACATTTTTAATATTAGTATGGATAGTAGACTATATTAAATGCAGTCAGTTTCATAACAGTTTAATGCGATCTATCTATTTATATATATAAAAAACCTGCCAAGTTCGAGTTGGATTCGCGCACGATGGGTTCCGTACCATTATCGCAACAAAACGGCAAGAAAATCACGTTTTTTGTATGGGCCCCCCTTAAATATTTATTTTATTCTGTTTTTAGTATTGTTGTTATAGCGGCAAATTTCGCAAATTCTTTTTTTTGTTGTGTTTTTTATTGTTAGGGTAAGGTCCTTCGATAGAAAAAAGAAAAGAAAATAGTAGGTAGGTAGGGTAGGTATCTAGGTAGGGTAGGTTTATAGGTAGGGTAGTTAAGTGGCTAGGGGTAGGTATGATATGTATGTAAATAGGGTTGGTAGGTAGGTAGGTAGGGTAGGGTAAAAGAAAGAAAGAAAACTAGTTTATTTGGCACACACAGATACACACAATAGGGGGTAGGGTAGGGTAGGGTAGGTAGGTGGGTAGGGTAGGGTAGGTAAATAGGTCGGTAGGGAAGAGTAGGTAAGTAGTATAACTAGGGTAGGGTAGATAGGATAGGGTAGATAGGTAGAGTAGGTAAGTTAGGAAGGATAGGGTAATAGATAGGATAGGGTAGATAGGTAGTGTAGGTTTATAGGGTAGGGTAGGGTAAGTAGGGTAGGGTAGATAGGTAGAGTAGGTAAGGTAGGGTAGGGTAAGTAGGGTAGGGTAGATAGGTAGGGTAGGCAGTTACGGGCGCGAAGCCGCGGGCACAGCTAGTATTGTATAAATGTTAGGTACGTTGTACTATTGCAGATGAACGGCATAACAAGATGATGATGACTTTTAATTTGCACATTGGCACATAAACAAATTTAAAATATTTATTTCCTTCTAATTTATTAATTATTTCGTAAGTTCATTTATGTCTGAACAATTCTCTCTAGGTTCAAACACGTCAAGCTCATCCAACAAAACAAATACCAGAATACCGAAAAAGGTAACAAGTGCCACTCATATTAGTTCATAATAGCACTCGAATAAAAAGCAAAATAAACAAACACACTCGTCGAGCAACTTAACCGCGAAAAGTCAACGACCTCTTGCGTAACGAACCGATTACAACTAGATTTATGTAGTGTTTATTTTAATTTTTGTTTGGTAACAATTTAAACGGTTCCTTAATTAAGTAACCACTCGTTTTTATTACGGACTAGCTTTTTGCTACGTCTTTGACTTCTTCTGCGTAGCATGAGTACTTCGAATAGGTTATTATTATTTGTTTTACCATACAAACCCCGAAAATTTTCGAGCCTGAAAACTATGTCTTTTTCAGGGACACAAACTACCCCATACCAAATTCCATCAATATCAGTTCAGTGGTTTAAGCATGAAGAAGTAACAGACAGACTATTATTTATTTTATTATTTATAAAAATCAATTGCTGTTCGTTAGTCTCGCTAAATCTCAAAAACGGCTGGACCGATTTAAATAATTATTTTTTTGTTTTGTTCGCCAGAATACAGGGAAGGTTTAAAAACAAAAAAATGGTAGGTTGGATAGGGTAGGTAGGTAGGTAGGTTAAGTAGGTAGGGTAGGTAGGGTAGGTAGGGTAGGTAGGGTAGGTAGGGTAGGTAGGGTAGGTAGGGTAGGTAGGGTAGGTAGGGTAGGTAGGGTAGGTAGGGTAGGTAGGGTAGGTAGGGTAGGTAGGGTAGGTAGGGTAGGTAGGGTAGGTAGGGTAGGTAGGGTAGGTAGGGTAGGTAGGGTAGGTAGGGTAGGTAGGGTAGGTAGGGTAGGTAGGGTAGGTAGGGTAGGTAGGGTAGGTAGGGTAGGTAGGGTAGGTAGGGTAGGTAGGGTAGGTAGGGTAGGTAGGGTAGGTAGGGTAGGTAGGGTAGGTAGGGTAGGTAGGGTAGGTAGGGTAGGTAGGGTAGGTAGGGTAGGTAGGGTAGGTAGGGTAGGTAGGGTAGGTAGGGTAGGTAGGGTAGGTAGGGTAGGTAGGGTAGGTAGGGTAGGTAGGGTAGGTAGGGTAGGTAGGGTAGGTAGGGTAGGTAGGGTAGGTAGGGTAGGTAGGGTAGGTAGGGTAGGTAGGGTAGGTAGGGTAGGTAGGGTAGGTAGGGTAGGTAGGGTAGGTAGGGTAGGTAGGGTAGGTAGGGTAGGTAGGGTAGGTAGGGTAGGTAGGGTAGGTAGGGTAGGTAGGGTAGGTAGGGTAGGTAGGGTAGGTAGGGTAGGTAGGGTAGGTAGGGTAGGTAGGGTAGGTAGGGTAGGTAGGGTAGGTAGGGTAGGTAGGGTAGGTAGGGTAGGTAGGGTAGGTAGGGTAGGTAGGGTAGGTAGGGTAGGTAGGGTAGGTAGGGTAGGTAGGGTAGGTAGGGTAGGTAGGGTAGGTAGGGTAGGTAGGGTAGGTAGGGTAGGTAGGGTAGGTAGGGTAGGTAGGGTAGGTAGGGTAGGTAGGGTAGGTAGGGTAGGTAGGGTAGGTAGGGTAGGTAGGGTAGGTATTTTTTTTTTTTTTTTTTTTTTTTTTTTAATACTAATCCCGCTCAACAAAGTTGGCGCCTATTCTGTGCAAATCCTTTCATTACATTCCTCTTTCATGCCTCTCGTACTTTCATTCTTCATACTAATTGTTCTTCTTGCTTACATCTCTTGTATACGGTGGGTGGGACTCCCACTTTCTTTAATTATGTAAAGGCAGCTTTATTTATTTAAAATTTGGGTCAAAAGACAAAAAGTGCTAATATACAAGGTTACAGAAAATTACAAATGTGCGAGAAGTGCTGTTTATAAATACAATATGCAAAAGTGCTATTATCACAGTCAGAAAATATATCACAGGGGAAAGATCAAAATTTTATTAATAGTGCCTTACAAATAGGGATGAGAAGCACAACAGTGCTTTTCACCATACAGACAATCTGTTTTCTTAGGTACTACCCCAGTGCACAGTTCATCATTGCAGTTTTGTGCGTGCTATTCTATGCTTCTTACAAAATATTCTTATAATACTAGTGAAGCATAGTGCCGCTTCAGCTTCGGTTTCGTGCAATGACGGTGGAGGCCACATTAACACAGTACACTAGGAACTTTTCCCTGTGTTGCTTAGTCATGAGCCCATGCAGGCTCTCCTTCGTCAGTCTCCTGTCCAGCTCACATTCGAGTTGGTAGCGTTCCCTGATAAATAACGGACAATCTACAAGTATGTGCTGGACAGTCTCTGCCACGCCTGGATCGCAGACGCACGATGGGCTCTCCTTACACTTGAAGCGATTCAAGTATTCAGAGAACCCGCCGTGCCCCGTCAAAACCTGCGTGAGAACGCCTGTGGGCCGCACCTGTTTTACAATACGGAAAGCCGCTATGGCATCCGGAAGAAACATTTTCGTCACAGAGGCCGTCTCGCCTGACACATATCTTCGGTTCCATTCATCAAGCGATTCCAAACGGATCTGTCGCTTGATAAATGACACCGGACACTGGTCGTAGTCCGGCTTCCTCCGTAACGACAATGCTGCCCTCTTTGCCAACTCGTCCGCTCGCTCATTCCCCGGCAGGCCCGCGTGGGCCTTGATCCAGAACAAAGACACAGCTTTGCTCTGGCCCACGGCTTTAGCCAAATTGGCACGCGCGTGAACCGCCAGGGGATGGAGAGAGCCATGGCTTGCAAGCGTCTGCAATGCTGACATTGAGTCACTGTACAAACCATAGCTCGTCTCTTGCCGCGTGAGGATCACGTCCGTTGCTTTGCAGATGGCCAGGAGTTCCGCCTGGTAGACTGTGCAGTACGCGGCTAAGCTAAGTTTGAGGTTCCGGACTTCGCCTTCACTATCCCAAATGGATAATGCGGCTCCGACCTTCCCCTCAATCTTGCTACCGTCGGTGAAGATTCGCACCGCCTGCACATTGTTGCTGTCTAGCAACTGTTGTTCTGCCAGGCACATGAACTCCAGGGGCATTTGTGTAGCTGGATGAGGAGCCTCTGCAAACCCCACCGCACCTTCTATCTCCCTATCTCCTGGTACAAACCGGGATGGCCCTCTCCTCGCTTCATACAGGGCGGCTGCCTCCTGTATGCGCAGATCAAGAGGTAGTATTCCGGACAGTACCAGTGCCGAGTTCAGGGAGACAGTACGGTAAGATTTACAGATCTTCTGGACGAATCCTCTTTGGACCGAGCCTAGCTTCTTCCGTATTCCCAGCTTCTTCGTAGCGGGAGCCCAGGCTGCCGCCGCGTACGTTATTATGGGCTCAATCATAGCAGTGTAGATTGTGTGTATGATCTGTGCGTCCAATCCCCAACTCACTTTAGCGGCGCGGGACAGCTGTTTATAAATGTTAGCTGCCCTCCTGCAGACGTTCGCGGTGTGCTCGTTGAAGGTGAGCTTCTCGTCTATGGTTAGACCCAACAGCTTCATCTTCTTAACCATACCAATGTCGACCCCGGCCATGCTCAGCCTTGGGGTATCATACTTGCGCTTGTTGGTTACGACCATCGCACAGGTTTTGTGCGGTGCGAACCTCAGCTTGTTTCTGACGCCCCAACTCTGAACATGGGCGAGGGCTGCATTGGCAGATGTTGAAACTTCAGTCGCTGAGTCCCCATCCAGAACCAAGACGATATCATCGGCGAACGCCTGCCCGAAGATCCCGCGCTGTTCCAATTCCTGCAATAGTGGGTCTAGAATGAGATTCCACAGGATGGGACCACCTATTGACCCTTGAACACAGCCCTTGCTAGTCACTCGCGTGCATTCCTCCCCAGCGTAACGAACCTTGACTTTCCTACTGTCGAGATAGCTATCTAGCAGCCTTCTTATGTTAACCGGGCACTTTTCCTCAGCCAGTCTGACCTTGATGGCTGGCCACCAAGCACTATCGAAGGCCCCCTCTATATCCAGCGACACCAGGACAATTAGCTTCTTCAGCCTCAACTTGTCCTGTACGTGCTTCACTAGCGTATAGAGGGCGTCCTCAGTGCTTCTCTGGGGCATAAAGCCAAACTGGCGAGTACTAAACCGCGGTACAAGCTGCCATTTTAAACGCGCTACTATCATCCTCTCCAGGACCTTCCCCAGAACCGGCAGTAGACCTATTGGTCTGTATGCCTTGGGGTTTAGGTAATCGTCCTTGCCCAGCTTTCTGAGAACCACGACTGTGGCCTCCTTCCAGATGTTGGGGAAGTGTGCCAATTCAAGGCACTTATTGTAGAGGGCAAGGAACGCATCCAGGTCCTGGTGGATCGCTCGACTGCAGATATCAGACGTCAGTCCATCCCCTCCTGGTGCCTTTTTGGGATTGAAACCTGCCACGGCGGTCTTCAGCTCCAGCGCGGTAAATGGTGGGTCATGATATTCATCATGAACCCACTCATTTACTCGACTGGCTGCTTCTCTAATTCGCCTGTGGTCAGCGTTATCCTGGTCTACTCTGTCTTCGGGGTAGAACGTATCTGCGAGTAGGGCGGCCGATTCACTTGGGTTGAGGAATACACCATCGCTGCGTAGGGTCAGTTCCTCCTGTCTTCTGGCGGTCCTACCAATCACCCTGAAGATTCCCTCCCAGACCCCTTCCCGATCCTGTTTCCTGCAGAACTCCTTCCAACTGGCGAATTGGGCGCTCTTCGCTAGCATCTCGTATTCTTCTTTGGCCTTCAGGTACTCGTCTACGACCATCGCTCGCCGGACCGGCGCGGCATTGCGGATGCGGTTCTTCAGTCTGGTAAACTTCTTCTTCTTCGCAGTGAGCTCCTCGGACCACCACGGACAAGTGATTTTACTTTTAATACTAGTCTTGGGAATAGAATCTTCACATGCTTTTAAAATACTATCTCTGTAATTTACAATTAATTCTTCTAAATCTACTTTACTATTTATTCCCCTTATACTATTCAAATTGATATTATTTTCAATTTTAATTTCCCCTAATTTATCTTTAAATGTATCCCAGTCCGCCTTTCTTGTGTTAAATTTCCTGGTCGTCCTGGTGATATTTACCCCTTTATCCCTTTTAACTTTAATTTCGAAAAATATTGTGTTATGGTCTGAGGATGTTGCTCCTGTGTCGACCCGCCAGCCGTCCACCAGGTCAAAAAGGTCGAGCGAGCATGCCGTGACGTCCACGTGGCTTGTATACACTCGACCACCTCGGACAGTGTCAAATGTGGGAGCGTCACCAGTGTTCAGCACCTGAAGCTCTAAGTCCTCCAGGGTTCCGGACATTTCCTCGCCCTTGGAGTCTTCGACGATGCTGCCCCACCAAGGACTCTTAGCGTTAGCGTCGCCGCCTATAAGCAATCTACCGGTGGCCACTTCCGATTTGATCCGGGTCAACTGGTCCAGGTATGGCCCTATGGGTTGGTCTGGCTCGAAGTAGTAAGAAACTACTGCGATTTCCCAGGCTTTGGTCCGGATCCCCACCACAACGATGTTGTTTGTGGTGAGTTTCGGGTAGGGAATGACATCCAAGTCATCGTCAAAGACGGCAATTGCCGCCTTTACCCTCCCACTTCCGTCAACCTCGCACTGGTAGATTCGCGAACCTCGGTAGCTCTTCATACCTCGCGCCCCTCCCACGTACGGCTCCTGGATAAGCGCCCATGCGATCTTCCTTTTACTGGCCTCTAAAAAGAGTTCGGTCGTTGCCAGGTCCTTACGTTGTAGGTTTGCTTGGGCCACACGGTATGGTCTTGCGATTTGTTGGGCAGGAGTCTCCGTGTTGCCCTTAGCAATACGCTATAACAGATCGAGCTATTGCATCCCACCTTTTCCTAACTACGCACTCCGAGCTGAAAGCTTGATGGTCTGTGCTGTCAGTCTTCGCGCGCACACAATTACAGCACTTTGGAGGTAGGCCAGCGGCCCAGTCCGCGCACTCCGTCCTCATGTGGGGACCGCCACAGTGGCTGCACTTTGGCACGGACTCCGTGCAAAGGCGTCGGCTATGCCCATACCCGAGGCAGAGCGAGCACTGGACAAGCGGGGATTGGTCCTCGACCGTCACCCGCTGAAACTCCACATGCACCGACCCAACCTCGAGCATGCGCCGCCAAACTTCTGTGGCAACCCTCATCACTGCGTGACACATGTGCGGGTTCCTGGCTCGCTTTCTGTAAATTATTTCCATGGTAGGGTAGGTAGGGTAGGTAGGGTAGGTAGGGTAGGTAGGGTAGGTAGGGTAGGTAGGGTAGGTAGGGTAGGTAGGGTAGGTAGGGTAGGTAGGGTAGGTAGGGTAGGTAGGGTAGGTAGGGTAGGTAGGGTAGGTAGGGTAGGTAGGGTAGGTAGGGTAGGTAGGGTAGGTAGGGTAGGTAGGGTAGGTAGGGTAGGTAGGGTAGGTAGGGTAGGTAGGGTAGGTAGGGTAGGTAGGGTAGGTAGGGTAGGTAGGGTAGGTAGGGTAGGTAGGGTAGGTAGGGTAGGTAGGGTAGGTAGGGTAGGTAGGGTAGGTAGGGTAGGTAGGGTAGGTAGGGTAGGTAGGGTAGGTAGGGTAGGTAGGGTAGGTAGGGTAGGTAGGGTAGGTAGGGTAGGTAGGGTAGGTAGGGTAGGTAGGGTAGGTAGGGTAGGTAGGGTAGGTAGGGTAGGTAGGGTAGGTAGGGTAGGTAGGGTAGGTAGGGTAGGTAGGGTAGGTAGGGTAGGTAGGGTAGGTAGGGTAGGTAGGGTAGGTAGGGTAGGTAGGGTAGGTAGGGTAGGTAGGGTAGGTAGGGTAGGTAGGGTAGGTAGGGTAGGTAGGGTAGGTAGGGTAGGTAGGGTAGGTAGGGTAGGTAGGGTAGGTAGGGTAGGTAGGGTAGGTAGGGTAGGTAGGGTAGGTAGGGTAGGTAGGGTAGGTAGGGTAGGTAGGGTAGGTAGGGTAGGTAGGGTAGGTAGGGTAGGTAGGGTAGGTAGGGTAGGTAGGGTAGGTAGGGTAGGTAGGGTAGGTAGGGTAGGTAGGGTAGGTAGGGTAGGTAGGGTAGGTAGGGTAGGTAGGGTAGGTAGGGTAGGTAGGGTAGGTAGGGTAGGTAGGGTAGGTAGGGTAGGTAGGGTAGGTAGGGTAGGTAGGGTAGGTAGGGTAGGTAGGGTAGGTAGGGTAGGTAGGGTAGGTAGGGTAGGTAGGGTAGGTAGGGTAGGTAGGGTAGGTAGGGTAGGTAGGGTAGGTAGGGTAGGTAGGGTAGGTAGGGTAGGTAGGGTAGGTAGGGTAGGTAGGGTAGGTAGGGTAGGTAGGGTAGGTAGGGTAGGTAGGGTAGGTAGGGTAGGTAGGGTAGGTAGGGTAGGTAGGGTAGGTAGGGTAGGTAGGGTAGGTAGGGTAGGTAGGGTAGGTAGGGTAGGTAGGGTAGGTAGGGTAGGTAGGGTAGGTAGGGTAGGTAGGGTAGGTAGGGTAGGTAGGGTAGGTAGGGTAGGTAGGGTAGGTAGGGTAGGTAGGGTAGGTAGGGTAGGTAGGGTAGGTAGGGTAGGTAGGGTAGGTAGGGTAGGTAGGGTAGGTAGGGTAGGTAGGGTAGGTAGGGTAGGTAGGGTAGGTAGGGTAGGTAGGGTAGGTAGGGTAGGTAGGGTAGGTAGGGTAGGTAGGGTAGGTAGGGTAGGTAGGGTAGGTAGGGTAGGTAGGGTAGGTAGGGTAGGTAGGGTAGGTAGGGTAGGTAGGGTAGGTAGGGTAGGTAGGGTAGGTAGGGTAGGTAGGGTAGGTAGGGTAGGTAGGGTAGGTAGGGTAGGTAGTGTAGGTAGGGTAGGTAGGGTAGGTAGGGTAGGTAGGGTAGGTAGGGTAGGTAGGGTAGGTAGGGTAGGTAGGGTAGGTAGGGTAGGTAGGGTAGGTAGGGTAGGTAGGGTAGGTAGGGTAGGTAGGGTAGGTAGGGTAGGTAGGGTAGGTAGGGTAGGTAGGGTAGGTAGGGTAGGTAGGGTAGGTATTTTTTTTTTTTTTTTTTTTTTTTTTTATAATACTAATCCCGCTCAACAAAGTTGGCGCCTATTCTGTGCAAATCCATTCATTCCATTCCTCTTTCATGCTTCTCGTACTTTCATACTTCATACTAATTGTTCTTGTTGCTTACATCTCTTGTATACGGTGGGTGGGCATCCCACTTTCTTTAATTATGTAAATGGCAGCTTTATTTATTTAAAATTGGGTCAAAGATAAAAAGTGCTAATATACAAGTTTACAGAAAATTACAAATGTGCAAGAAGTGCTGTTAATAAATACAATGTGCAAAAGTGCTATTTATAACAGTCAGAATATACAATAACTATACATCACAGGGAAAATATCTAAATTATATGAATTGTGCCTTACAAATAGGGATGAGAAGCACAACAGTGCTTTTCATCATACAGACAATCTGTTGTTGCTAGGTACTACCCCAGTGCACCGCTCGTCATTGCAGTTTTGTGCGTGCTATTTTATGCTTCTTACAAATATTCTAATAATACCGGTGAAGCATAGTGCCGCTTCAACTTCGGTTTCGTGCAATGACGGTGGAAGCCACATTAACACAGTACACCAGGAACTTTTCCCTGTGTTGCTTACTCATGAGCCCATGCAGGCTCTCCTTCGTCAGTCTCCTGTCCAGTTCACATTCGAGTTGGTAGCGTTCCCTGATAAATAACGGGCAATCTACAAGTATGTGCTGGACAGTCTCTGCCACTCCTGGATCGCAGACGCACGATGGGCTCTCCTTACACTTGAAGCGATTCAAGTATTCAGAGAACCCGCCGTGCCCCGTCAAAACCTGAGTGAGAACGCCTGTGGGCCGCACCTGTTTTATAATACGGAAAGCCGCTATGGCGTCCGGAAGAAACATTTTCGTCACAGAGGCTGTCTCGCCCGACACGTATCTTCGGTTCCATTCATCAAGCGATTCCAAACGAATCTGTCGCTTGATAAATGACACCGGACATCGGTCGTAGTCCGGCTTCCTCCGCAACGACAATGCTGCCTTCTTTGCCAGCTCGTCCGCTCGCTCATTCCCCGGCAGGCCCGCGTGGGCCTTGATCCAGAACAAAGATACAGTTTTGCTCTGGCCCAGGGCTTGAGCCAGATTAGCGCGCGCGTGAACCGCCAGGGGATGGAGAGAGCCATGGCTTGCAAGCGTCTGCAATGCTGACATTGAGTCACTGTACAAACCATAGCTCGTCTCTTGCCGCGTGAGGATCACGTCCGTCGCTTTGCAGATGGCCAGGAGTGCCGCCTGGTAGACTGTGCAGTACGCGGCTAAGCTAAGTTTGAGGTTCCGGACTTCGCCTCCATTATCCCAAATGGATAATGCGGCTCCGACCTTCCCCTCAATCTTGCTGCCGTCGGTGAAGATTCGCACCGCCTGCACATTGTTACTGTCTAGCAACTGTTGGTCTGCCAGGCACATGAACTCCAGGGGCATTTGGGTAGCTGGATGAGGAGCCTCTGCAAACCCCACCGCACCTTCGATCTCCCTATCTCCTGGCACAAACCGGGATGATATAATCACTTGAAATTTCTGCTAGTGTCTGTAAGTTTGAGCTTTTTCGCTTAGACTCGAATCAATCAACTCTTCTCATCGCATTTTCTGCTGGACATAGGCCTCTCACAAGTTGCGCCCGCCCACTGTTCAGCAGAAAATAGAACAGTTACGCTGAATACGTGTCTAGGTATAACAGTGCGCGTCACATAGTTATACTTCACATCATCAGCCTATTAATGTTCGCACTGTTGGGACACAGGCCTCCTCTCTGTGAGAGGGAATGGGCCGTAATCCACCACGCGGGCCCAGTGCGGGTTGGTAGATATCACATGTCTTCGAATTTTTGGCTCTAGGACATGCCGGTTTCCTCACGATGTTTTCCTTCACCGTTTTGAGAGCAGTGGTGAAGAAATAATTTACATAAAGCGCCTGCCTGGGCTCGAAACCACGACCTACAACTTGTAAGTCGCGGCCGCTACCACTGGGCGACCACTGCACTGCTAGTTATAATTACACACCTTTTTAATGTAGCTTTTCTTAATATGATCCGACTGTACAGCTAGATTTTCTTCTTGTTTACGTCTTTTTAGTTCGCTTTGTAAGCAGTCGGGTTTTTTTTATTTTTTTTTTTATATATAACCTAGCCCGTTCCATCATCGGACTACCAGACGTACGGCGATGCGCCATCGATACATGGTAGACATCCCACCCATACGCACAAAACGTTTTGGGAACACTTTTATTATGCGTACAGCTAAGGAGTGGAATTCCCTGCCGGAGTCTGTGTTTCCCGATAGCTACAATCTAGGGGTCTTTAAGTCAAGAGTGAATAGGTTATTTCTAGGCAAGCGTGTTTCACCGTCGACCACATCATCGCTTACTATCAGGTGAGATTGTGGTCAAGCGCGAGCCTATAGGTTATAAAAAAAAAAAAAAAAAACTTTTTAGTTTTTTTTTTTTGGAATTAGGTGCATTTAAACATACAAGTGTTTTATATTTTTGAAATCATCTCTTAAAACCTTTTATTTTGATACCCCACACGATGGGTTTGGAAGAAAACAAAAATTTGGTGCCCCACAATATGGTGCACAAAATACGCATTTTCTTTATTTTCCAATTTTAATGTAGCCGGTGACACTCGCATCGATAAGTCGAATCGATTGACGTAAGAATTATCAAAATCGGCCAACGTGTTTGGTCTCTAGAACGCCACATAGGAACAAACATACATACATAGACTGATAAACACATTACCCTCCTTCGGCAGTCGGGTAAAAATACTAAGAATTCAACCTGGATCCGCATGGTGAATTACGTCCCACTCTCTCTTATAAAGAGGAGAGGCATATGTCCCCGTACTTTTTTTTTTGGGACAATCCCACCGCACTATTCGCAAACCACTGCAACTCCTGAAAGCCAGAATCAACAGTGGCGACCACCAGAAAAGCGCCGAAGCAATAAAGCTCGACGAAGTCCCGGAGAATGAATTTAACTGTCTTGGATCCCGCAACGAAATTAATCAGAAAAGAAATACGGAGGAGTAGGAAAAATGTAAATTTCCACTTCCCTCCATATCAAGCAGGAGACAGAACAACAATACATGTCCCCGTACTTAGAACTCTATAGTTTCATTTAGTATACTAGGGTTATTCTAATAACTTACATTTTCAATAAACTCGGGATTCGCCGTGTATCCATACCCGATGAAGATCATCGAGTGTAGACCGAGGATCATCACCATAGTGTAGAATCTGAAACAAAACGTTAGCATGAAAAATTATCCAAAAATGTTTGTTGTTTATGTCTTTGACTAAAATCCAGTAAAACCTAGAGTGGGAATTTTAGCGGAAGTAGCGATGTAAATTAAAATGCGTGTGTATTTTCATATCAAATACACAGTTACACAAAAAGAAATAAGTTTTGTAACGCGACGAAAATATCAACGCGTCATCACTGCTACCGCGCCGTCCGGCCGAGCCAACGAGTCATCACCTCCGCCCCGCGCAACGCGTCCCCGCCGTGGACCGTGGCGCTCTCAGAAGCCAGCAGCGGCAGTTCGAGTTCGGCACGCTTCGAGTGTACTCTCAGTATCGACTTAGGTCGGTCAAGATTACCTCGCCTCTTGCTGGACTTGAGCTAGCGGCGTATATTGGTTGTTTGACTGTGTTGGTATCGTTAGCGGTCCGCACACCATTCAAGTAATATACAACGCGCGTAGGGACTCATTAGATGTTTGTAACATTCCCCTGTTAGTTAGTATTCAATCTTGTTGTTAACTTCATTGTACATACTGTATTAGTCTTTTTCCCAACGTTTTGTCCTGTTATTGTAATTCTGCCTACGATAGTGTAAATAAATAACTGTTGTTACATGAACTGTGGGTTTACATTATCTCTCTACACAGGTACCCTTACAGTTTTATTTTTTCATGTAATTACGTATTACATTTTGTTAAGAAAACCAAGAATACCATACAACCAGCACTATTTATTTGTACAAGTACACAAGTCGAGGTCCATATCACGACTGAGCTCGCAATATTGGAACTACTACCAAAGTGATGTTTACTCCCACCATTCTGTCTACATTCCAACCATTGCGGTCTGATTGGTTAGTCGTGCTAACACAGTCGGTACTACAATAGTCAATACAGTACTTTTAATATTATAATCAGATTTAATTTAAATGATTAAATTGGAGAAATAGCTAGATAATTTAATACCTTTTTGACACTTTTGTTGAGAAGTTGGTGGATAAATAATAAAAGCCACACAGGTCAAACTTCAAGGTTAAGCAACGCTTGCCGAGGTCAGACTGTGGATGTGTGATCTTCATTACATAACGAATTTCCTCGGTGCCACGGAAAATATTTTAAACCCTTTTGGTCCCGGCTATCACATGAAAATTTCTGACAGTCGTTAACGGTACTCAGATGCCTGAGACCTGACACCAGTCTGGCCAAGGGATATTGTTTTACCCAGTTGTGGTGGTCAGATAGGCAGTCGCTCGATGTAATATACTGGTACTCAGCTGAATCTGGAAGCAAACCCCAACATTTTTTTCCCTGCATATTTGGGCTTGGCAAATTGAGCCTTTTGACCCCCAAAACCTAAGTACTCCGTAACTTGATACTCCTTGGCATGACTGGTTGTCAAACTTTCGAATTTCTGATTACCAATTTTAACTGTCAAAGATCCGGAGGCCAACATGTAGGTTAGGTTTATTCCCATCGGCCACCCCCAAGTTGCCACCCCGGTGGCCGATGGGAATGGTTTAGTGAAATTTCCTACCTTCCTTTATTCCCATCTGCCACCGGGGTGGTAGATGGCACTAACTAGTGGCGTTTGCCGATTTATTCCCATCTGCCACCTTCATAAGTTTAGTCGGGTGGTTGATTCTCATGACCGTAAAACGGGGTGAATAGAAAAAATATCAAGAAAGTTTTCAGGGTTCATATTTGACTATTTTTCGTGATAAGCCGTGTTGCGCCATCATGGCGCACTGGGTACACGTGCATGTGCCCGGTGCGTCAGGTGAGCGCAACAGATACATGAGTTGATTGTTTTGTTTTGTTACTAACATAGTTTGTAAGTATTGTGTACTAACAATATAAATAAAATGACGTGTCTAAGTGTACTACTAACATAATTTTTAAGTAATTTGTAATACTAACAAAACTATGGACCTTTGAGTCTGCAATAAAATATTTTTGTTTTTTTTTTTAAATCATCAACATTTTTTTTTTGTCTTATGTGCGGGTGAAATAAAAACAGAATTCTATAATATGGGGACAACACCTTGAGTCAGACTTCCAAAAACCAAAATTGAAATAGGTAGGGCAATGCAAGGCGCGCATTTAGTAAGAAATTTAGATGATATTATTAAGTTATCAGGGCCAGCACCAGTTGGATCCAAGTAACAAAGTAAACCGGTCACAGCATCAACAATCACTTTTATGTGACAAATGTCATAAGAATCGCCCACCACCCCGGTGGCAGATGGGAATAAAGGAAGGTAGGAAATTTCACTAAATCATTCCCATCGGCCACCGGGGTGGCAACTGGGGGGTGGCCGATGGGAAGCGGTGCTGCCTGGGCGACACCGCAACTGAGGCGGGCCGCGATGTCGAATGGGGCCTCCCAAACCAATACGATATCGCGGCTGAGGGTTGGAGGTCGCGGCGGGGAGGAGTACCGGTATTGCGGTGCGCCGCTCTCCCTATCTTCCCGCGGCCTGGACGGGGTCGCCACCGTCTTACGACGGACGTAGAGAGCCGCAGGGGAGGAGGAGTGTCGGTATAGCGTTGGCCGCTCTCCCTATTCCCTGCGGCCGAAAAAAGCTAGGTGGCGGGGCCATTGCATTTTTGTGGCTTTTTCTTTACTGACTTAATTTAAGTATCTACTACTAATATAATTTTTAAGGGTTTAGCATAAGTGTGTTCTTATATTGTATGTTAGGCGAACCCGACTTGGAGAACGGAGAGTGCGTCTACGAGGAGTGCCGTGATAAATGATAAATGATTTTATTTCTGTAAGTTGGTTTGTAGAAACGCTTTTACATATCTAACATAGATTTTTTTTTAACTAGATAAGGTCGGCGTTTCCTATCTGACTACTCTGAGAAGAAAGGCTGAAACAAACTCAGCGGTCACGGTCGCTCTTTTAAAGTCCTGGCAAAATCTTGGTTCGATCATGTGAAGACCATGTAGACTGATGTCTGAAATGGTCTTTTGAGGAAAGAACCAGCCAGATTGAGTGGACCTGTCCAGTCAGTGCACGCATTTGTCAATAACCGAGCAGCTCAACTCAGAATTTAAGGAGCTCAACGATTCGACGAACAATACCAAAGAAAGGACATTCGGGTAGGCCGCATAAACTACTCAAACTGCCAGACCATGATAAAAAACTAAGATAAATTAAAAACAAAATAATGATCCACATAGTCACTACAATTATATCATATTCACAACAATTAAAATAAAATAATATAATACTTTAAAAAGTAAATATTCTTGTCATTGCAAGAAAACAAATAAAAAAAAAAAAAACAAAATTCATGGTGCAAAATATTAAAAAAAAAACTAAATTAATTGGAGCAGCTCACTCCCAAGCCGTTTTATCCTCAACGTAATCTTTAATGCTATAAAACGCTTTTTGGCACAACTTACGTTTAATGAATGATTTAAATTTATTAAGACTTAGATTTTGTACGTGGCTTGGAAGCATATTATAAAAGCGTACACATTGACATCTAAACGAGCCACTTATTTTCTTGAGCCTTGTTGTAGGTACTACAAATTTGTGTTTGTTCCTAGTATTTATATTATGGATATCACTGTATTTTTTAAACAATTTTATATTTTTATGGGCATATAAAAGATTTTCATAAATATACTGAGGTGGTTATAATTGCCGTATCTGTCCCGCCGCACTCGACTGTCGTTCGGCGTAGGCGCCTGCTACCCGGCCATCGTGCTACGAGCTACGAATAATCAGCTACGAACGACTGCAGCCGCCTACTAGTGCTACGCGCCAGATTCTAAAGATAAACCTGCGTATGTTCCTTTACATATTTGCCGAGGAGTTGTTAACAACTGCATCTACTTTTGTATTCAGTACATACTGTTATCAGGAAAACAAGAAAATGAGATACAACATACTCTCACTCTGAAAGACATTCAACAATCCAATCTCAAGATAGAAAACTCAATCTCATTTTCAAAGGCACAGAATGAGGAGCTCCAAAAAGGAGGAGGTTCTATGTTCGACATTAAGTTCGTACTTATAAGGACAAACCTATTATAATACATAGAAAAACATTTATTTGGTACTAGACCCTATATCTCCATGGTTTTAGGTGATTTATTGTGGAATTGATTTTATATTGTTTGGTGACAAATCTACTATTTTGCGGGCAAACTCTATTATTTAAAAAAACACAAAACTAATTAAATTGGCGATAGCTTAAATGATACCCTAATATAACTAGCTTCTGCCAGCGGTTGCCCCCGCGCGTGAATAGTGTTTTTTCATCCCAAGAGAACAATAGACTATAATCTATTTCTGAGCCAAATTTCTTCCGATCTGTTCAGCCATTCTGGTAAGATTGAGTAACAAACATACATCCATCCATCCCTCCAAACTTTCGCAATAATAATATTAGTAAGACAATGATAGACGTGCGTCTAAGTCAGTTCCATAAGGCAAGCCTATTGCTGGAAGTGTCAGAAGTCTGTGTCCCTAATTTTCTTACCTCAACGCCTGGAAACCCTTGAAGAGTCCACCCTCAGCACTGCCTCCATGCTTCAAAGCTTTCCAGTTCATTTGCACGCAGAAAGCCAGCATGAATTTATTAGCTGCAACAAATATTTATACGCGTAAGTAAAATAAAAAAGTCAAGGAGGTACCTCTAGCGCTCATGCATACTTCGCTACCCCGGGGAGATAGCGCAGTTATGTGAGACTCTAACCCACTAAAAATCCACGGTGACCTCCTGTGGCGCTTATGGCGGGAGTACGGACACGCGTTAGCACTCACCGCGAACCCGCTGCGGCTGTCGGTCACCGGACCCTGAGAACGCATTGTACGCCGTGACCACCCCGGGGACCAAACCAGCACATGGACGCCAGACGACCCCGTGTATGGCACCCTTGGTACCCCTGTGACGGGTCATGACAGTGGGTCCCCACCACCTACCACTTTTCGGCCGCAGGGGATAGGGAGAGCAGCCAATGCTATACCGACACTCCTTCTCCCCAGCGGCCCCATCGCGCAATCGGACGGTGGAGACCACGTTCAGGCCGCGGAAGGTAGGGAGGGCGGTGCACCGCAATACCGGCCTCCTCTCCCGCCGCGGCCTCCAACCCTTAGCCGCGATATCGTATGGGACCTGGGACGCTCCATAAGACATCGCGGGCCGCCTCAGTTGCGATGTCGCCTGTTACCAAGCGGCACCGCAACATACAAGTTGGCCGCTACGTCGTCGGTTTAATTGGCATTAGCCTTGACGAGCGGCCCGTCCTCTTATTTCTCTTCGCTTCACTGTGGGTGACCAAGCCAAGGATACTGAGCCCCCCCCCCCACCACAATAATGCGGCAACCCACCGTGGGGGGTCCGTCACCGGATCCTGAGTACACGTTGTACGCCGCCGTGACCACCCTGGGGACCAAACCAGCTCATGGACGCCAGACGACCCCGTGTATGGCACCCTTGGTACCCCTGTGACGGGTTAGGTCAGTGGCCCCACCACCTACAACTTTTCGGCCGCAGGAGATAGGGAGCGCGGCCAACGCTATACCGACACTCCTTCTCCCCTGCGGCCCCACCGCGTCCGCAATCAGACGGTGGCGACCCCGTTCAGGCCGCAAGTGTCGCCACATCGACTGGTCCCGCGTATCTTACATCCAGCGGATTCTCGCAACCCTAACCAGGTCACCAGGCCACCTAGTGGTCACCTCTCCAGAACCTTTCAGCACCATCAACCATTCATTCTGCGAGCAATGTGCCCTGCCCACTGCCACTTAAGTTTGGCTATGTCGGTAACTTTGGTCTTTCAGCGGATATCCTTATTTCTTCTCTTTCCATTCAAAATCAAAATCAAAATCAAAATTTATTTATTCAATTAGGCCATTAAGCGGCACTTTCGAACGTCAAAAAAAAAAAATTGAATCTAATACTACACCTACCTCCAGTTTCCCAGCCCAAAACCATCGGCGAACCAATGCGACAAACTGCCAAGCAAGCGCTATCCGCTGCGATTGGCTGTTGAAAATTCATTCAACCAATCACAGCTCACAACGCGCGCCCGACAACCCGCCACACCAACCCCCCGACAATTCCGAGCTGGGAAACCGGGGGTAATTGATTCTACCGTCCATTCGGAAATGTAGCTTGTTGTGGAGAAGAATGGACAAGAAACTCCACACATACTCTTTTACAAAAAATGTGTTTTACAACTATTTGGTAACATTATCTAGTTGGAAAAAAAAAATACATACATGTGAGAACGATGTAAAAAAAAAGTAACGCACTTAAAAGCTTCTACAGTAAAACAAACAATTAAAAATACAATAATTAGGTAATTAATTAGGAATTACCGGAAACTTTATTATCTAAAGATATAAGGTTAATCTATTTATTTTTTTTGTATTTATTTTGTACAGCAGTTTGTGCATAGGTTGATTGTTACTAACACTAGGTAATAAGTTTTTCTATGTTACTAACACTCAATGGATTTTTTGTGTCCGAAATAAAGATATTCTATTCTATTCTATAATTTTATTTTCATTTACCTAAAACGTATCTCGAAAGTAGAAGTTGCTTAGAGAAATAAGTCCAAAGTAGATATAATTAGACATTATACCCAACAGTTACAGGATAAAACCACAAAACAAAACCTACCTTCTCCTTTCTGCACAGGCCATAAGAAGTAATACGCTGAACATCCAAGGTTGACCAGCAATAGTCCTACCAGTAGCGCCCCGATGACATAATCCAACACATCCGGTGGTATGTAGTCATCTTGGGTCTTGCAATACCGCACTGATAGAGTATCCACCTGGTTTACAGAAAAGATTTTTGTTAGAGGCTTTTGAAGAGTGATTGTAAGACCACAGTTGTACCACACAAAGGGAAATATCGTACTCAAAAAGGTTTAGCAAGAAGGCTTATATGAAGGTTGTCTTGAAAAGATCGCTTTTAGCGATAAGGCCGCCCATTGTGTCACCAAGTGTAATGTTTTCTTCGTCTGTACTTTACTGTAACTTATATGGTGTACATAATAAAGAGTATTCTATTCTATTCTATATGAATGAAAAGGGAGTCAGTGATAGCGTGACGGTGGCCTGTTGTTATTGGTCATTGTTGGCAATACTGAAGGAAATAAAACAAGAGGACGGTCGCAAACGCAATGGTCTGAACAAGTGAATAGCGTTGTCCTATGTCCTCAAGCATATTTCTGCAGATGGTGATGGCAACTTTGGACCGGAGCCAATGGAGGATAGTCTGCGTAAAGGGGTCCAGTTACCACAATCCTTACGTAATATAATCCAAAAAGATACCTTAAGTGCGTTCGAGTTTTTTTTTAAATAATGATTAATCTATCTAAGCTCTTACCTGCAAACCATACCCTTGATGGATGGTGGCATTTAAGCAGTTCTTCAATGCTTCGGCAGTAGACTCTCCACCATTGGCGTGGCTAGTATTCATGCCACAATGCTGCGAGCCACATATTCCTCGATGCAGTTTCGAATGCTGGTAGTTCTTGTAGGAGAGTGAGGAGAAGTTCTATACAAAAGGACAGAAAAGACGGTTTAATAAATTAAAATTACCGTGTATTTTAAATTGCTAGGTTTGAAGGTGAAATAACTTTTAAGGCGGTATGCGGAAAAGGGTTCCCATTCCCATTAAATAGGCAATCTCCATTAAAAAGGGAGGATCCTCCGACCAGACGCAGACGGGTGTTGTGTCTGGTCCGGGCAACTGCCCAAAAGGCTATATCTATACTAATATTATAAAGAGGAAAGATTTGTATTTTTGTATGCAACGAATAAACTTAAAAGCTACTGGACTTTTTATCCCTGTATTCCCACGGGAACGGGAACTACGCGGGAGAAACTGCGAGGTGTCCGCTTTTATTAAATATTTCGTTTTTATCGCACCAAAAAGTTAGCTAGCGCGAGATAGATTTTGTGGTGTCATATAATTATGTCACTACACTTTTAGTCAGGATCAACGCTGTAAATTGTAATTGTAAATCAAAATAAAAAAACCGGCCAAGTGCGTGTCGGATTTCGCACATTTGGGGTCCGTACCAAACCGCAAAATGAAGTTGGTTGTAATAGGAAAAATGTGGGAATTTCAAAGAAAGAATCTCATTTATCAATATATTGGTATTTGTTTGTAAAATATACGTATTCATAAACTTTATCACCTAATTTCAAGTTAACAAAAAGGTCAATGGGTAGTTTAGTGAGGACGCCCGGAGCCGTTACTTGGGACTGGTCAATCATGGACGTGAGTAGGTGTGTGATCAGTCTTACGGGGTGTCTCTGAGTGTCGTATTGTATGACTACTTTTGTTACCTTGGGTTCTACCTGTAAAAACAATTGTATGTGTAAATGAATAAATAAATAAATTTTGCTACAAATAGCTGACTTTGTTGGCTTCTCATTCCTATGTTTTCCAACATATATATATATATTATAAAAAAAAGTCAAACATAATAGAAACGCCTCCTTTTTTGGAAACCTGGTTAAAATACAGTATTTAACTACTAAACGAGTTCTAAACAACGATATTCCATTTCATGGGGTAGGTCAGAAACGGACAGACGTACAACGTAAAAATGATTTTAAAAAATCTGCTATTCAGTACATACATACGTTGTTGGCTCAACAAAATGTCCAGGGTAGCTGTACTTTATTTTTCGTTTCAGAATAGATCCCATAAAGTAAGTAAACCTCGCAAAATTGGCAAAAAAATACTTTGTCTGCTAGAGGCCGAACCAAATTTTACTGAATAACTGGTCTTGACAACATAACACCGGAGTTTTTAGGACCATTCAAAGCTCATTTAAGTTAAATCATAATTCGTCTGTCTAGTTGGTCTAGGGTTCGCAAGCGCGATCTGCTGAGCATGAGATCTTGAATTCAATTCCCGGATCAAAAGTTATTGGGTTTTCCATATGGAATTGCCCAGTATCAGCTTTGAGTCTGGATTTGTGCCCAGTTGATGGCACGGAACATAAACATGCTACTGGTGAAATGTAGTACCTATAGGTGCACGACTGCCCAACACTTCGCGGAAAACAGGCGTGATGATATGTCATAACTCATTTAAGCAGCAAAAAAATCGAGTAAACCACAGATACAAATCTAACTAGATGACGCTATTGTATGTACTTCGAATCCAGGTAATCTGGAAACTAGTTGTTCCAAAAGTGTATCGTTATATCCAGTTACTGGGTTGTGGAGGTTAGATAGGCAGTCACTCCATGTTAAACACTGGCACTCAGATCCGGTAAGCCGGCATTCGATGGTGCGTGGTTCTGCGGATTTTATCAGGCTGAGCCGACGACCACGGACAGCCACGCACCGCGCTCCAATTGCTTTCCACGGTTCGTGTCGGTCTGTGTGGTTCTAGATTTGAACAAATAGCTTCGAGCTATTTTTAACCGACTTACCAAAAAGGAGGAGGTTCTATGTTCGACTTCTTGTATGTTTTTTTGTTTATGTATGTTCACCGATATCTCCGTCAATTGTGGACCGATTTTGAAAATTTTTTCGTTTCGAAATTGGTCCCATTTTAATTTGGTGAAGATCTGATGAAGAACTTCGGAGATATACAACAGAACTCTTCAATAAAAAACGGCAAATCATTCGGGATTGCTGCAATCGCATGTCTGTTTATTGTTTATACCATTTCATAACATAACATCACGCCAGTACACTATAAAGGGGTACACAGATCTCTCATTTCACCGGTTATGTTCAAGTTTCATGTTATTCGGGAAATCTATTCTGGTGTTATAGGTACCTTACTAAACAACTTGTCTATTTTAGGAAAGTACAACTAAAAAGGGAAAAATAAAAAAAAACTTTTTTGCAAAAAAATACTACCGACTTTTTTGTAAAAAAAATACTAACAAAAAAAATTGGAAAAAGAAAGCAAGGGTGTCTTATTTGGTAAGACACCCTTCCTTTCTTTTTCCATTTTTTTGCGATATGGACACCGACTTCCAAAAATAAAGTTATTTTTACTTTGTGGTTTTTTATTTTGAAGTCGGTAGTATTTATTTGCAAAAAAGTTTTTTTATTTTTCTCATTTCAAAATGAACGTGAAAGAGAGCGTATAGCTGCAGCTGCGGCTCTTGTGACATTTAGTAATAATTATATCATGTGCTGTAATAAAAATGCAACTTGAAAGAGAACGCATTGATGCAGCTGCGGCTCTTGCGACATTTAGTAATAATTATATCATACGACTAATAATAACAAAGTAAAGAGAAAGAAACCACGCTGGTGGATGTCGGATTACAACAATAGCCGTTCAAGTTATGCAACTATAAGATTATATTGTTATTAGTTGTATGTTTAGTTATCTGTTCATACGGACGGCGTCGGAGCCCTTTGCACCGCACTTTTGAAGTTACCGACTCGCGACGGATACGCACATTACGCACGCACCGCTACGGACTTGTCTGCGTTTCCACAGACGGCACTCTTTGCACGGTGCGTCGGCGTCGGTGCGGGCTGTCGATCCGTGTCCGTCCGTACAATCACGCACCGCTTTAGACTGCATGCTGAGCCCAACATAGTATGAAAAAGGCTAGGCAGACTGATTGTATGGAGCTTACCTTCTGTACTATTCTGTCTAAAGCCTTTGGGTGTTTACTACATCGCGCAAACAATTTAGCGGTTAGGCATTACAAAGATCTTTGTTCTAAGTTCTACTTGCTGTGATAAGCTTATTTCGCAAAATGTAGTGAACAATTTGAAAAAGTTTATTTTTAACCCCCGCCGGAAAAAGAGGGGTGTTATACCTTTATAAGTTTCACGTCTGTTGATGTGTATCTGTGTGTCTGTCTGTGGCATCATAACGCCTCAACGGATGAACCGATTCTGTTTTTTTTTTTTTTGTTTGATAGGTAATTTTGTCGAGAGTATGTTAGCTATGTTTGAATAAAATCGGTTCAGCCGTTTAAAAGTTAGAGGCGTTTTACTGTTTGAATCGGGGGATTTTTTTTTTAATTTTACTTGTGTAATTCAAAGATCTCAGAGGTCCTAGACAAATGAAATTCTATCATTGAAAGCGTGGCTTTCGAAACGTCACGTGATTGATACGTTTTTTTTTCATTTCGACGATCGCCATCACTGACATCGTATGTCATTAGGAATTATGCATTACCTAAGTACCTAATTAATGAATGAGTCATGACATTATAAGCGAGATAACTCATCCAGCACAGCACTTCGGTCACTTCATACAATGGCATCGTTTAGATTTAAAATACCCACCGTACCACCAGGAGTACGGCCGGGTCTGCAGTGTCACTTATCTATACTCTGGTTTTTTATTTTGTAGACTAAACTGACATTTGGGGGGTTGTCACTTTATCGTTACATAAACATAGTGTCGGAGTTTTGGCGGGAACGTGATGGTGTTTAAGTTGCTTCTCTGTTTTATTTTCCTAAAATTGTGTTTAACTGAATATTAATAGTGTTAAAATGGTGGTGTTTTGTTCTAATAATATTAGTGAACGTGCACTAGTGTGGGAAAGTGAAACACAGCGGTAGAACATGAGTTTGTTCATGTTGTCGACAAAACTCCGTGGAGGCTTCCAATAAAGTTACCGCCATTTTATTGGGGCCTAACTATTATATATTAGTCTATGACTAGGACATTGGACTAAAAACTAAAGAAACTAGAACTTCTAAACTTGACACTGGCTAAATGCACAAAATGTGCGAAGCCAAAACAAAAAAAAAACAAAAAAACAAACATAGTGTCGTATCCTGACTATCCTGAATGATCGAAAGTTGATCGAAAATGAAAGTAGATCGACAATGGAACTGTTTTAAGGCAAACAAAATACATTTGTTAAGAAACTAGCGGCCCTTATTTAGTTTTTACTCATATATACTTACATATAGACTTCATTTTATCGATCGCATTTATTTTATTGTTGATTTCATATTTATTAACACAGTAAAAGTTTATGTATTCTGTGTATGAATACTGTTTTATTTAAATATATTACGTTTATATTCATGAAACATTTATTTTTACCAATTAGTAAAATTAAATTGCCGAGTCGACACATTGATTGCCGAGACATCGATTTGATGATACACTTATGATTGAGCCTTACCTACAACACAATGCTCCGCGCTTGCAACATTTAAAAAAATAAGGTCATTGGCAGCTGTCAGATAAGTCTACGAAATTAAAAATCACAGTATGTGGTGGTGGGCCTCTGATTGATTGACGCGATTTGATTTATATCACACCGATAAGCGATTGTTACGAAGCAACACTGCATGTACGCAATGAGGTGCAATTCGACCGATTTGCACTTGTAATTTGCATAGAAAATACGTTTGCGATATCGCGTATCGATTAAATTTTAATTGCGTTGTGCTATCAGAAGATTTTTCCCCGGAGCATTAACTAGACGTGCAACTGCAGTGAACCCACATTTCACTTTTTATTTTAAGTCCTATGTAGGTAATAGAAGGTAAAGATGAACGCGCACCTATCCGCACCGCAGGTACTCAATCCATCACTGACATCGTATGTCATTAGGAATTATGCATTACCTAAGTACCTAATTAATGAATGAGTCATGACATTATAAGCGAGATAACTCATCCAGCACAGCACTTCGGTCACTTCATACAATGGCATCGTTTAGATTTAAAATACCCACCGTACCACCAGGAGTACGGCCGGGTCTGCAGTGTCACTTATCTATACTCTGGTTTTTTATTTTGTAGACTAAACTGACATTTGGGGGGTTGTCACTTTATCGTTACATAAACATAGTGTCGGAGTTTTGGCGGGAACGTGATGGTGTTTAAGTTGCTTCTCTGTTTTATTTTCCTAAAATTGTGTTTAACTGAATATTAATAGTGTTAAAATGGTGGTGTTTTGTTCTAATAATATTAGTGAACGTGCACTAGTGTGGGAAAGTGAAACACAGCGGTAGAACATGAGTTTGTTCATGTTGTCGACAAAACTCCGTGGAGGCTTCCAATAAAGTTACCGCCATTTTATTGGGGCCTAACTATTATATATTAGTCTATGACTAGGACATTGGACTAAAAACTAAAGAAACTAGAACTTCTAAACTTGACACTGGCTAAATGCACAAAATGTGCGAAGCCAAAACAAAAAAAAAACAAAAAAACAAACATAGTGTCGTATCCTGACTATCCTGAATGATCGAAAGTTGATCGAAAATGAAAGTAGATCGACAATGGAACTGTTTTAAGGCAAACAAAATACATTTGTTAAGAAACTAGCGGCCCTTATTTAGTTTTTACTCATATATACTTACATATAGACTTCATTTTATCGATCGCATTTATTTTATTGTTGATTTCATATTTATTAACACAGTAAAAGTTTATGTATTCTGTGTATGAATACTGTTTTATTTAAATATATTACGTTTATATTCATGAAACATTTATTTTTACCAATTAGTAAAATTAAATTGCCGAGTCGACACATTGATTGCCGAGACATCGATTTGATGATACACTTATGATTGAGCCTTACCTACAACACAATGCTCCGCGCTTGCAACATTTAAAAAAATAAGGTCATTGGCAGCTGTCAGATAAGTCTACGAAATTAAAAATCACAGTATGTGGTGGTGGGCCTCTGATTGATTGACGCGATTTGATTTATATCACACCGATAAGCGATTGTTACGAAGCAACACTGCATGTACGCAATGAGGTGCAATTCGACCGATTTGCACTTGTAATTTGCATAGAAAATACGTTTGCGATATCGCGTATCGATTAAATTTTAATTGCGTTGTGCTATCAGAAGATTTTTCCCCGGAGCATTAACTAGACGTGCAACTGCAGTGAACCCACATTTCACTTTTTATTTTAAGTCCTATGTAGGTAATAGAAGGTAAAGATGAACGCGCACCTATCCGCGCCGCAGGAGCTGCACGCGCCGCAGTCATCGTATTTTCTCAAGGCCCGCACCGCACGCATATCTACTCGTACTTCGGTACATCTTGAACAATATTTTCTATACGGATATGGATGACGTCTCCGCGCCACCTGCATCGCACTCGCCGCAAGCATCGAACGCGCCGAATCTGATGACGTCATCCACACGCGCTGGTGGAATCCGTACATCTACAGCATTTAGGTGAAATGCGGGTAGTGCGGCGCAGACAGGTGCGCGAGGTTGCATACGATTTCATATAAAGATTTATTAAATGCCATTACTGCGGCGCTTGAGTACCTGCGGTGCTTCTACGTGCGCGTTCACCTTAAGCCTTTTGCCATCAGCCGGACACAAGTCCAGACGCTGGCCGGGCGGCTACTGAGAAATTTCCCAACCCAGGAATCAAACCTAGGACCTCATCCGCAGTAGCGCTTGCGAACACTAGATCAATGAGGCGGTCAATAGTTAATTTTTAGGGTTCCTTCCCTAAAGGGTAAAAACGGGACAATAACTAAGACTCGTCAGGCCGTCTGTCTGTCTGTCTGTCACCAAGCTGTATCTCATGAACCGTGATATCTAAACAGTTGACAGACAGAAGAAATTTTGTTTTTTTTTTTTTTTACATACGCCTACATGGGCACTTATAAAACGTCGACAAAATGTGCACGGTTCGTGTTGGTCGATTCCTATGGAGAAGAACCGTCAAGAAACGCCACGGTTACTCTTTTAAAAAAAATTTTTGGTTTTAAAATATTTCCATTAGATGGGGGGACAACGCAGGCCCGACAATAAGTCGTAAGAAACTTAAACAAAAAAATATTATAATAATAATAAATAAACAATAGATTTAAAAAAAAAAAAGGAGATAAAATGTTAACAAATGTTTACAATCTAGAAATCTAGAAGGCCTACAATGTTCCCACATTTACAAAACAATCGGTAAAAGAATCTATACAAAGTATAATAAGACTAAATTTAACATGTGGCACAAATGTTGTTATCAGTGCCGTAACTATTCTTAGCAAAGGGCTATAAGTCTTATTAATTGAAGAAAAAATGAGATTGAGAATAGTTAGAGACATCCACATATTTGTGCCGTTTATGAGTTACCAGGGAAGCCGCATGCGCAGAAGGAGCTAAAACCAAATATTTTTATCTTCAACGTACTCCTTGATTTTATAATATGCTTTTTTAATATGGACACGTTTGATGTGATTTTTGAACTTTCCATCGGTCAGTTCTATAACTGACTTTGGCAATTTGTTATAAAAGCGTATACTGTTTATAAGAAAAGACTTGCTAGTTTTCGTTAATCTGAATTTGGGTATTATAATTTCTTGTTTGCTGCGTGTATTTAAATTATGGAAGTCGCTTCTAGTTTTGAAAAGCCCTCGATTTTTACGGACATTCAAAATACATTCCAAAATATAAAGTGAAGGTAGAGTCAGTATATCGATTTCATTAATTTTTTCTCTAAGGGACTCGCGAGGACCCATTTTATAAATCGCGCGGATTGCCCTCTTTTGTAAGATGAAAATTGAGTCAACGTCTGCTGCTGATCCCTACAGCAGAATACCATAAGACATAATACTGTGGAAATAAGCATAGTATACTAACCTAGCTGTGGCTACATCGGTTAGCTGCCTTATTTTCCTTACTGCATATGCAGCTGAACTTAACCTACCCGAAAGAGTTCTAATGTGCGCGCCCCACTGCAGTTTTGAATCGATAGTAATCCCTAAGAATACAGTTTAAGCTATAACTTCAAGATTTTTGCCGTCAAGATTTAAATTTAGGCCACGATGTGGTACATTTGGTAAAGAGAACTTAAGACATTTAGTTTTTTTTCGCATTCAGTAAAAGATTATTAGCTGCGAACCATTTTGAGAGAATAATTAGACTTTTGTTGACCTGTAAGACATCCGTAACTTTCCTATCTATTTTAAAAATTAGCGAAGTATCATCAACAAATAGAATTATATCCGATAATTTGGCCATCATAAAAGGGAGGTCATTAATATAAACAAGGAAGAGGAATGGGTCGAGAATTGAACCTTGAGGCACGCCCATCTTGACTAGAGACCCGGAGGACGTCGCCCCATTGACATTCACTTTTTGCTGTCTGTTTGATAAATAGGAAAGCACAAGATCAGCAGCTTGTCCTCGAATTCCGTAGTGGTGTAATTTACAGATCAGTGTGTTGTGGTCGACGCAGTCGAACGCTTTTGAGAGATCACAGAAAATGCCAATGGCATCCTGGGAATTCTCCCAAGATTCTAAAATGTGACTGGTGAGTTTTACTCCCGCGTCCGTTGTCGACCTACCTTTCGTGAAACCAAACTGCTGATTATGCAGGATCCCATTTGAATTGAAGTGAGACAGCATCTGGTCCAGCATGATTTTTTCATAGATTTTACTCAATGCTGGAAGCACAGATATAGGTCTATAATTAGAGGGATCACTCTTACAGCCTGATTTGAAAAAAATATGTATTTCTGTTGCCGCTATAACAACAAATACTAAAAACAGAATAAAATAAATATTTAAGTGGGGCTCCCATACAACAAACGTGATTTTTTTGCCTTTATTTGCGATAATGGTACAGAACCTATCGTGCGCGAGTCCGACTCGCACATGACCGTTTTTTTTTGTGGTTAAAGCCATACCTTAATAAACTGATACAGTGGCGTCTCATCTTCCAGGAGAACCAGGTCTACGATGCAGTAGACGGCCTCAGGTTTCCTCAGGCACAGATCGAAGTCATCCAGGTCTGACAGAGCTGGCATTGAATGGTAGTCCAATATCGATTCAGGTGTTTCATCTGGTGGTGGAAAAAATATGTTTTAAGATTAACATACACAACATAAAACCTAAATCCATCCATTCTAATATTTTAAATGCGAAAGTAACTCTGTTTGTTTGTCTGTTACCTTTTTAACTACTAAACGGCTGAACTGCTTTAGATTAAATTTGGTATGGAGATAGTTTGAGACCCTAGAAAGGATATTAAGATTTTCATCCCGGTAATGTGTTTTCTTGGCATCTCATGGAATCACAACTAGTAAAAACACTAAATGAAACTCACAAACAGGCTTTGCAAGCAGAAGCTACTTCAAAATAAAGTATACAGCAGCAAAGATCATAAGTTACAGGAGGGAAATGAACAAAAGAGACATACAAAAATTTACGAACCAAATTTGATAGGAACGAGAATATCTCGTTCACTTAATGAACGTTATTAAACGAACGAGAATATCATGCATCAGTTTTAAATGTTTCCTATAAAGCCAAAGAAACTACTACTCAGGTGAGATAGTGGTCAAGCGCAAGCCTATTGACGATAAAAAAAAAAAAAAACTGCGTTCCAACGAGGTATTCAACATGGTTTTTCTTTTTTAACCCCCGCTGGAAAAAGAGGGGTGTTATAAGTTTCACGTGTGTTGCTGTGTATCTGTGTGTCTGTCTGTGGCATCATAGCGCCTTTTTTTGTTTGAAAGGTGATTATGTCGAGAGTGTTCTTAGCTATGTTTGAATAAAATCGGTTCTGCCGTTCAAAAGTTATGGGCGTTTTACTGTTTGAATCGGTGTGTTTTCGTAAGTTAAATGTGTTGGGGGTTTTTAAAATTTTGAAATTTTACTTGTAAATTTAATGTTTTATTTGTTTTTTTCGTCATTAGAAATCAATTCCTTCGTCTGTGGAGTTAAACTACTTAATATAATTGACCCTTTTTTTTTTGTGTGGGAAATCATCCAATGACTTCTCCCGCTCTGGGTGAAGCGGGAGGGCGTGTCAGACTTTTATTGACTAAAACCCACCCGTGTTCTTTCAGTTGCTTGCACCAGGGCCGCGGTAACTCTTTTTCAAATTTATCTGCGACCCAGACAGGCATCGGCCCTATCAGGCCCCGTCACTTTTGCTGAAATCTCTTTGAGGCGCGCGTGGAACACTACGCGCCGTAACCTCGGGCTTGGTCCTTATCGGACGGTAAGCTACCCATAACTTGCCGTCCGCAAGCCCGTGCCTACGGTGGCCGGGAATCGGCTTGCGACTCCCTACGCCCGGGGCGTCTCCTGCGGTGACTAGGGGCGTGAGGGCGTCTCCTTTGCGTCTTCCTCACGCGTTCCGCCTCCTCCTTTGCGAGCATTACTGCTTCGCAGAAGGAGGAGACAGCTTCCCATGCCCTCTCGCTCCGTACCATGGCCTGGACCAGGGCCGGACGCGAGAGGTCGCCACCGCCAATCGCCTCCACGAGGACACGGCGGTGCTCCGCCCAAGCGGGGCAGATCTCCACCGTGTCCTCTGGGCGGTCCACACAATGGTGACACCCGGGCGTTTCCTCCCGCCTAATCCTAAACAGGAACCTCCCAAAACATCCGTGTCCGGTGAGGACCTGCGTCAGGCGGAAATATAATTGACCCTGCAATCCCTTCCATATTTTTAATCCACATATACAACAGAAATTCTATCCACTAGTTTTCTATAAACATCGAAACTAAATATATCGCATTGCAATGGAAGCAATATTTTTAAAAGTATTTTTCAGTTTCATAAATCTTTTTTTTTTATCCATTACAAATCTTTATAGGAGCCGTTTCTCATATTTTAGGAAAAATATCTTCAATATATTTTTAAATGTGTATACGAAACTTGGATAATATTTTAATGTATTTGATAAGGGATGTTCAGTATAAGATTCCGTATTTCGAGTTAATAATATTGATGGGAATCAGTGACATCGTGAGGGGGTGTGAAAAGGACGGTGGGAAAAGAAAACGAACGTGTTGGGCCGACCTCAAGTAACTTGAGATAAGGACAAGAAGATAATGATGGTCATTAGTAAAATTGGTAGCAATATAATCATATAATTCGCTACCTGGTCCAATGCAAGTTGAAGGATATCAAGCAGTTCTCGGTTCTAAATTTCAATTTTAATTTTTCGCTATACAAGAGTTAGAAAATTTTCCTTTAATGCAATGAGATCTTCCTCTAACAATACATGGTTAATTTATGGTAAGAATAAAACTAGAGTGGTAACTGCATAACAAAAGGCATTGCTTAGTCGTAACCAGTTAACACATGAGATTGTTGAGTGGTGTGTACGTAACAAAATAATTAATATTATAATACGCATAAGGCGATCCGTATCACTTCACGAAATATCGAATACAACGATATTTGACTAAACAATACCGATAGCGAACAAATTCGTCGATAGCAAAAAAGTTCACATGACGAAAGATAAGCTAGGAATTCAAATAATGACTGATTTTAAGGTTACACTAGTCGATCATTCTTCCATACAAACGTAGTCTGTCGCTTACTTCACTGTTTGACGATGTACAGTGCGACATAAAAGTGTAGAAATTAAATGAGGGCGCCACAATCGCTCAGATAGCAACCCAGTTAGTACGACCCAGCTGATCTTGATACTTGAACAGTATTATTTATTTATTGGGTATAAATAATTAGTAAATATATTAAATAAGTATGTTTATTAAATATTTAATAATTATGTAGTAGTAATAAAACAACAACTTCACAAAAAATAAGTATTTATAATAATAAATTGCTTTCAATATAAAGTCGTCCAATACGTTTGGGGGACGACCCTTTCTGTGTTTAGCTGGTGTTGAGAATTTCCCACCGTTTTCAGTGCCGTGTTTCACGATTCTGCGCACTGTGCTTACAGAAACACCTAAAACAAGCAAAGAAAAAAATCACTGTCAGTCCGATGTAAGAAGTTCCGCGGTAAATAAACGTTAATATATTTTAAAATTGATTCTTTCCATTAAGTCGATTGCATCAACAAATATGGTATAGCAAAAAAAATTATTTCATATCCGCAATAAATTACATTAATTTTTGTTGCCTTACTATCAACGTTGTTAAGTCACGCTATAACTACAACGCTATTTGTTTATCTTAGCATAACCTCAAAAATGGTAAACAAATAAATTGTAAATGATATTTGGTTCGAAAAATTTGCTCCCTGAATGTATTAATCGTTTGCAATTAACGTTTAGTGCAACATTCAACAGTTACTTACCAGTAAAATCTGCTGTACGATGGTAAACATCTTCTAAGTTGGATAGAAGCTTCCCAGCTTGGAATTCGGCTATACACCGCATATAAACTTTGTAAACTTTATCACGGGCACCACCACGAATTACCTTATTCATGTTTTTCCACTGTTTTTTTATCTACACACAGAAATATCACACAAAAACTAAAATTCTTACGAAAATCGAAACCGATCGAGATGAATTGACAGCTCAAGTACTCATTTTAGATGTTGCCAGAAAATGAAAACTTTTAGTTCCCAAATATTTAACTTCTACTCTTTTATGTTGCACTGTACGTTCAAAATAAAATAAATATAAATGATATCAATTTGTCTCATCATTATCTAGCCCTATATGAAAATAAAAAAGAAAAACTAAAGTTCTGAGCGTCGAAAGTTCCATATTTCAACACTAATTTTAACGCGGGCGTCGTATTTGGGCGGAAATAAATACCATAAGAAGATGGAAAATTGCAAAACGGCCACAATACAGGGATAGATTAGTAATTCAACAATGCAAATAATTTTATTTTGAAAATACACATTAAATAAATATACATTTAGTCGTTTTTTCATGATATAGACTCCCAAAGGTCTGTTTATAAAATTTCGCGCGCTCGTTTTTGTCCTAAATCATCATCCATTTCACTACAAACTTGCAAAAGTGCTAATTCTTTCGCGAACTAGCTTCTTACCGCTCATCACAGCATCTATTTCTTTCACACGTGTTGTCTGATGAGATAGTATGCATTTTAACCCCGCGCACAAAATAGTTCGTGCCGTCGACTAGGGTAACCTTAAGTGTAGATATTGTGTCAATTTTGTAAAAAAACTGTTTTATAAATTGAGCATAGATGGACATATCTGTACGCTCTCAGCTTGTATATCTGCAGTCACTTAAAAATATACTAGCTGACCCGGCAAACTTTGAAAAAGACCGAACATTTATCTACCCTACCCTACCCTACACTACACTACCCTACTCTACCCTACCCTACCCGACCCTACACTACCCTACACTACACTACCCTACACTACCCTACACTACCCTACCCTACACTACCCTTCCCTACCCTACCCTACCCTACCCTACCCTACCCTACCCTACCCTTTTTTTTTTTTTTTTTTTTTTTTGATCACGCTGGGAAAAAATGCATTACGCATACCCGCCCATTGGGGGAATGGGGACGGGCTATGTGGGACTCCCCGGAAAGTTCCGGTATACCCACTAAAATAACCCAGCGGCACTCCCGCATCGTCTCTGAGTGGAGGAGGACTGGGAAACTGGCAGAGCCTTTACGTCCAGTCCTCCGCCGACGACCGCCCGCCTTTACAGCGGGGCCTTCACGCCCCTCCCTTAGTGGAGGGGCCCGGGAATGACCACGTGCTCGGCCATTCCCGCCCTTCGAGGGTGGTGACCAGTGCAATGCAGACGAAAGGCGCCCCCGCGCCTGTCGCCCGCTAGTCACCACCAGGAGGTGGGAGGAGACGATCGAACAACCGCCTTCTCCCACCCCTTCTCCGCCTGCGGAGCGGTGGCGCGAGAGGATCATCCTCCCGCGCACGCTCCGCCGCCTCCTTTTGCGACATCACTACCTCGCAAAAGGAGGCAACCGCCGCCCAGGCCTCCTCACTCCCCAGCATGGAGTTGACCACACTGGGAAGTGAGAGGTCCTGCCCGACAACATTGATCAAGACACGGCGCAGCTCCGCCCAGGCTGGGCACACCTCGAGGGTGTGCTGCGCCGTGTCCTCCTCCGCGCCGCAGTCGTGGCACGCCGGGGTTTCCTCCCTCCGGATCCGGTGCAGGTGCGTTCCGAAACAACCATGTCCGGACAACACCTGCACCAAACGGAATGAGAGGAAACCGTGGGGACGCTCGAGCCAGCCCTGCAAGACTGGACCGAGCGCGTCCAACGTCCGGCGGCCAAAGGTGGCGGTGGCGAGGTCCTCCGTCCAGTGGACGACTATCGCGTCCCTCGCCTCCCGCCGCACGGCCTCCCGCTCTTCCGCGGCGGGGCGCTCCCCGAGCGCCTTCCGCCGCGCCGTCCAATAGTACACTCTGGCGAGCACCCATGCCTCCAACTCCCACGGAGGCGTACCCGCCAGAGCGCACGCCACCCTACCCTACCCTACCCTAACCTACCCGACCCTACACTACCCTACACTACCATACCCTACCTTACCCTACCTATACACAGACAGACAGACAGACAGAGTTACTTTCACATTTATAATTTCAGCCAAAAGACGTCCACTGCTGGACATAGGCGTCGCCACATTAAGCGATCTCGTGCGTCGCGCATCCGCGTAAATATCGCGTAATGGATTGCCGCAACCTTAACCATTTCATCTATCCACTTAGGAGGAGACTCCTAGCTTATAGGTCAATCTAAGTACGCAGGAGTTATTATTATTGTGCACAAATGTGTGGGTAAACACAGGTCTCTGTGCCATTACACACACAGTACTTTGATGATCTTGGTAATCCGACATGACCGGAGAGAGATTAGGCATAAGACCAACGACTTTGCGTGACTTCCGAGGGTATATCAAAGCACTGCTCACTGTCTTCCTAACTATGTGCTGGTATTGAGAAATTTCAAATGTAATTATAAAGTTACACTTTGCTCGGCTGCCGCGCAGACAACCTCGAGACTATTAATGAGAGGTTTGTGAATATTTTGCCGCAGTGTCTTAAGACAAAAGTCAATGACCAGTGTGTGTTGCCAGTGATTATGAACTTGGTCGTTCACAATGGGCCTCATCAGAAGGCTTAAAGTCACTCAAAGGGCAATGGTGAGGGCTGGTCGGAGTTTCCTTGCGTGATCGAATCAGAAATGAAGATATCCGCAAAAGAACCAAGGTTGCCGACGTATCTCGAAGAATTGCCAAACTTAAGTGGCAGTGGGCAGGGCACATTGCTCGCAGAACGGATGGCCCATGGGGCCGAAAAGTTCTGCGAGCAATGTGGCGAACGTGAAGCGGAAGACATTGCCTTTGAAGGCCTCCTACTAGGTGGACCGATGACCTTTTGAAGGTTGCGGGGATCCGCTGGATTCGAGACGCACTTAGGGGTGGCCTATGTCCAACAGTGGACGTCTTTCGGCTGAAATGATGAATGATGATGATGATAGCTTTTGCCAGCGGCTTCACCCAAGTGGAGGTCTGAAATCATCCCAAGGAAACATACTGGCGAGGTAAAAAGTACTCGTATATTTCGAAAAGGCATGCATGTTAGTTAATAGCCAGAGATAAGAATGGTTTCTATACTTTTTGATCAAAACGAAAATGTATTTTACAATGCATGTCCTCGAAAAGAGCGGTTTTCCAAGCAGCCAAACTGTGCGGAAAGTGTCACTTTTTTTCACTAGTGCTTTTTACTTTCCTGTATTTTTTAATTTTTAACTCCAACGTCATCCCGACGCATAGTTTTTATTATTTGAGAAAAGTGTTAAAAATTAGTTATGTACAGATTATCATTCATATAAAAGGTAAAATAAAACTAATACTTTATTTTAGGCGTTTTTAATTACTCTAGATTTAGATTTTGATCAATAAATTAATTTTAAATATTCATTAAATATGTTTGGCAGAACGTATATTTTGCTCGTGCCTTATTGTGTTACGATGTGACAGCTATTTGCACATGCGCAGTAGATATGCCCGAGGAACTATTAGTTAATCTGTGGATATGCTGAACGCGCTTGAATAAGCCCGCCATTTTATTAATTTATTTATTTCCTCGCACAATGCATAGTAAAATGTTGTATGATACACGTACGTAAGATGATTTCCGACTCGTATCGATTTATCCACTCACTCGCTTCGCTCGCTCGTGAATAAAAATGCCAGTCATCGGAAATCACCTACCTTCCGCACTTGTAGCATAAATAACTATTTACTTTTGCGTATCGGCGTCATTTGTTTAGATTTATCTGACAAGCCCTATATCAAATGATTTGATACCCCAAAGTTGACTACCCTGAAAGAACGTCCCTAATCTCAGCGATCTCTTGTTAAACAAGTCAGTCAAATATAATTGTTCACCGGCTAGTTCAACCACTGTTTTAAATTATGTTCTAATATGAAAATGAAGAATACTAATAATATATTATTATAGTGTAACCGCATCGGTGAGTCACATCCAGTTTACGTTGAGAGTTGACCGTCGCGACAGACTATTTATTAACAAAGATAATAAAATCAGATATATAAAAATCTATCTACCGTAACACATGTTGTAATCGTTATTGTGACATAAAAGCATACATAAAAAATGCATCGATTGTATTTAGAATAAATTATTGGACGTCGAAATGTTGAGAACACTACAATTTTTTCTGCTGTTGGTATTAATTAGCTCGTAGTCAGAGTACTAACGACCTTATTGCTACGGTGGTGCAGATCTACGGTCCCAAGCAACCGGTGGCTTCTAATTAAGCTCGGGAGAGACCGCAGGGTTCCTACCCTACGATAGGGTCTACCACTAACCCAAACAGGAGTAACTGAAGATGTACAATGCAGGATCCTTTCTGGCCCGGATGGAGAGTGCGTTCCTTACTACCGTTACAGGGACTATGATGTCAATACTCAAAATAACGGTAACTGAAACATTGATTTAGACGACCCTAACCAAGTAAGTCATTCGTATCTTGATATTTGCTGTCGGCGATCTGACATAATTCGTCCAGATCAGTCAGTGGAAACTTACTTAACTTAACAGTAAATTCTGATGAATCAAGTGGCAATAGACTGCTTATTTACATTGGAGTAGGTTTTTTTAACCATCCAAGCATAGTTCTCGCAGCTGCGCACTACCTCACCAGAATCAATACTGTAAAGGTCAGAACAGGAGAATGGGATACACAAAGCATTAAAGAAATTTACCCATACCAAGATAAAGACATTGATTCAATTGAGATTCATAAGGACTTTGATGAAAATAAACTTATCTACGATCTTGCAGTTCCTATCCTAGATAAGCCTGTGGATTTAACTCCTATGTTGGAGTAGTCTGTTTTCCACCAGCGCGAATTTCTCAAAGAGAAAACACGCGGTGTATAGCTAATGGCTGGGGTAAAGACAAGTTTAGCAAGGAATGACGGTACCAAGTTTTGTTTAAGAAGATTGAGTTACCAGATGTTACACATGGTAACTGTCAGGCTGCTCTACGAAGAATTTTTCTTGGGAAGCGCCTCAAATGCATCATACTTTCATGTGTCCTGGAGGAGAACTTGGTAAGGAAGCTTGTAAAGGAGATGAAAGTGCACCTCTATCCTGTCCTATTAAGTATCAAAAAGACCGTTAAGTTCAAAACGGCATCGTTGCGTGGAGCCGATGGTACTCCTGGGGTGTACGTCGATGTGTCTGTTCTAAGAGACTGGATCAATGACAAGGTGGTAAAGGTTATGACCCTAAGACTTATAGTTATTAAAGTGATGGTGTTTAACTGCAGGTCCCAGCATTATGCTGAGCGATGGCCGTTTTGCGTGGTTGTAACGCCTTCTTTCCTTATTAGTATTTAAGTTTTCTTTTTGTTCTTTTTATATATGAATTAATCAGCCTGGTGCAAATAAATTCTTATTCTTTTTTTCTGTTTGAAAATATTGTGAAGTAACTTTGAGGATCATTGGTTGAGTTGCAAAAAATGTTTTATAGCGGATGGTAGTTGTCATGATAAATATTGTGAATCTGAAACCAAATTTACTGTTCCTATGTTTATTTTTTGTGTTTAATAAAGCTTTATTCTTATCGATAATAATTATAAAGAAAATATTCGTGATAGCCAAAATGGGAACGAGCTTTTTAAAGTTTGGTTTTTGATGCGTCTTTCAAAGGTTAAAATATCAATAGATAACTTTAATTATTAAAAACTGAAATGAAGTAAGCCTGTGACATTCAAATTAGAGACGCAATGACGCAATGTACAATAAAAACGTAAAACACAAGCTGAAAGAATACTACAACAACAAACTACAATTCGTTTTTACTATAATTTGTCAAGGGCGCGTTGAGCAACTTCCAGCCGTTCCAGACCATAGCATGCTAAGACAGACCCCAGAGGTTTAATAGTGTTATTTGTTTAAGCCGGAGATCAACTATTTGTTTCAGTAAACATAGATAAATAGGGGTTGCAAACGTAACGGCTAACCATGAAGTTCAATTTGCTTCGTTCGGACAAGAGTTTTTTAATTTGCCATATATAACATTTTCAGTACCAGGCTGGAGTCTGGATTGGACTCGATTGTGCCCGGTTGATGATTTATATACTCGCATATTACAGGAGACTAGAAGTTCTAGACGGAAGCTCCAGACAAGTGCAATCAATGCTGACATCGAACGCCTACAGTGAAGAAGGCGATAGTCAAAATGTCAAAATTGATTACGTGATTTTTCGATATCAATTGCATACAACGCTTGTCAATTGCATAAAATTTTGCCTTTTTGACAATCGCTATCGCCTCGCTTTTTATGATAGAATATAACTTATCTAAGGCCTCAGAGGATATTGTAACAAGTGGCAAGAAATGCCATAAGTTGGTTCATTTCTAGAAAATTAACCTGGCAAATGAAGGGGACAGAACGGTATGGAAGAAAAAAACGTGTTGCGCCGAACCCACGTTACATGGGATAAGGGCATGCAGATGATGATGGTTCATGTCTAGAATATCTCGACATAAACAGGTATTATCGTAGCGACAGTCAAGTTTAAAACCCACATAGGTATGGACGGTATGGAAGAAGAAAACGTGTTGCACCGACCCCAAAGGGCAAGGGGCAAGAGCAAACATGGGAGTTTTATCTTGCCCCTTGCCCTTTGGGGTCGGCGCAGGGAGATGATGAATTATTATTATAATCAATCTGAATAAAAAAAACAACAGTATTCTTTAATAATTTTGGTTTATTCATTATCAAAATCTGAATCTAACTTCCATGAGAAAAGGTTAATTAGAGTCACTGGAATCACTGTTTCCTACATTATTTTCTGTAATTGTGTCCCTTTCTTTATATTTATTTTTAACATGTATGACAAGATCAGTCATTTTCTTCCACTCCTCGGGACTTATGGTTTCAAACGACTCTTTTATAATCTCTCTAACTTCAGTGCAGACAGGGCAATATTCAATCATGTCACTGTCTCATCAACCCCTGCTACATCCTCCAGGTTACCTGTAAACGAAAAAGAAAAAAAGTTATATTCAATACAACATTTATTATGGTATGATAAATAAACATAATGTAAATATATGAAGAAATGAAATAGTTTTTGCATGCATAGTAATTAAGAATTAAAACAAAGTATCAACTTAGTAGCGTCATACTAACTTATGAAATCTAACACCACAAAAAATCTTGTTTTTTGTTTGAATTCGATGTTTTTCTCCTGTTGTTTTTCTTGATATTTAGACATCATGCGAAACAACATCGCCCGTACTCCACATTTAATAGTTTTTTTTAATTTTTCCCTTAATAAATGCTATGGACAAGATCACAACAACACGCCTTCTTGTTTTGGAAAATTGAGGTTGACATCAGTTGACATTAGTATAGCATTTCCATATAAAAACCTTGCGAATTATACGAGTGTCTACTTTCGTTTGCCAGACTTCTATTAGTGTAACAATTGTATCACCATCAACCTCCCGCCTTCCTAACTTGAAATGTATTCTGCCCTCATCACAATTGATTTGTTGTCAGCGCAAACGTCCTCTTCACGCTAATATTATACACGTGAAAGTTTGTGTGTGTGTGTATGTTACTTCTTCACGCTCAAACGGCTGTACGGATCTGGATGGAATTTGGCACAGAGATAGATTATAGTCAGGAATAGCACATAAAATGCGTTTTATACCGGGCATATGTTCCCTCGGGATAATTTTGAACCTTCACGCGGGCAAAGCCGCTGGCAGAAGCTAGTCTTCCATAATTCTCTACAATCCCTTTCTAGTCATATCGTAATAAACAAAAACTCAAGACGACGTTATCGACGAATTCTAGCATCTCCTTGTTTAATATAATGTCACAATCAGTACTTTTGATATTCGGCAAAGCAAATTTTATGCACTTCGTTTTTTTTTACCATTTAAAACTAAGTTATTAGCAGTGAGCCAATCCTGAACCTGCCGCAGGGCGTTATTTACGTCGTCAAAGTGATTAGTACGTCTATTTATTTAAAAAATTAAGATGTATCATCAGCAAATAACACCATGTTTTGTTTGTTTTCCAACAAACGGGGTAAATCGTTAATGTATACTAAAAATAAGAAAGGACCTAAAATTGGGCCCTGGGGTACCCCCATTATCACGTTTAACCTCGACGAATTGACACCATTTATTTGAACTAATTCTGTCTATCATTCAAATAAGTTTGACTAAACTTAACGCTGATTGGCCTAGACCGTAATGCTCAAGTTTCAGAAGTAATGCTTCATGATTAACGCAATCAAACGCCTTCGACAGGTTGCAGAAGATACCTATGTCGTCTTGTGCCTCTTCCCACGAAATAAAGATGTGTTTTAATAGGGTCAAAATTAAAATCAAAATAACCAGCAACACGGATACTAGTCTATAATTATTTGTGTCTTTATTGTCCCTGGATTTAAAAAAGAAAAGAAAGATAAATATTTAATATTGAACCGCACAGGAGACATAAGACTGGTATCTTCAATTTGCAGCAAAGAAGAGTCTGTAGTTTATTTGTTTCCTTTTGTAACTATTTAACCTATACCTGTAATGACTAACAACGTCTTCAATTAAATATGTTCATCGTTTTTACGTTAATGCTGCCTGTACCTATACAGGCTAAATTTTTCAAGTAGGCGTGGATGGCCAAATCACTATGAAGAATAGCACAAGACAATCAAAGGAGTCAACGGGCCCATTTTTATTAAAACTAAAACTACAACATAGGATTTTCTCACCCTGTATGTCGACAACCAGAATTGAGTGATAGTCTATATTAACGCAGGCGAAGCTGCGGGTAACAGCTAGTAAAATATATAATGTAGCACTCACACAAACAATTAAACATTGAGTGTCGATGCCCCACTGATCTGATAACCTGATTCCACCAGCTGTTTTTTTTTTTAAAAAAAAGCTTCTTTTCGTACATATTATATAAAAAGTGTGAATCGGGTTGTTTTCGCAAGATAAATGTGTCGGGGGTTTTTTAAATTTTGTTTTTT
The DNA here is from genome assembly GCA_949775005.1 of Orthosia gothica. Taxonomy (NCBI): domain Eukaryota; kingdom Metazoa; phylum Arthropoda; class Insecta; order Lepidoptera; family Noctuidae; genus Orthosia; species Orthosia gothica. The sequence goes on from OX459063.1 coordinate 7,322,494, forward strand.
TTTTGTCTTCATTAAAATTTCATTAATCAAAATCGTTGTCTTCTTTAACTCACCTTTTTTCCTAACATTTTTCCAAAATCACCGACAACACTGTACACTATGAACCACCATATTGCTCCTATGCACTTACTTAATAGTCCTACTGTCATTAGCACGGCGCGAACACTGTGACCCTAATATTGTCGCAATAACTAGTTTGGGTAGAAAGGTCGTACCCGAAATATTATTGTAGCTACTTTCATAAACATTTTCTTCATCATCATCATATCAGCCGAAAGACGTCCACCGCTGGACATAGGCCTCCCCAAGCGTCTCCACATTGACCGGTCCCGTGCGTCTCGCAACCATCGGATCCCCGCAACCTTCACCAGGTCACCGGTCCACCTGGTGGGAGACCTTCCAATGCAACGTCTTCAGGTTCGCGGTCGCCACTTCAGAACCTTTCTGCCTCATCGACCATCCGTTCTGCGAGCAATGTGCCCTGCCCACTGCCACTTAATTTTGGCAATTCTTCGGGCTATTTCGGTAACCTTGGTTCTCTTACGGATCTCTATATTTCTAATTCGATCACGCAAGGAAACGCCGAGCATAGCCCTCTCCATTGGCCTTTTAATGACTGTAAGCTTTCTGATGAGGCCCGTTGTAAGCGACCACGTCTCAAAGCCATATATCATCACTAGCAACACACACTGGTCATAGACTTTTGTCTAGAGACAAAAGTCAATAAGTCTCCTGATCCAGTTTCTTACTGAGAAGATGTACTAACAACGGATCCTATCTTCAAGTTCCTATTTTTCGCCTATTTCGTCTACGTTGATGCTCCTCACCAACCTGTTGAAAGCCCTAAAATTGGTGGTCTGTTGAGCAAATAGTTCAGTGGCTTCAGGGTTTGACTGCGTACCCTTTTCTTCATTAAAATTGTATTAATAAAAAATGTTGTATTCTTTAACTTACCTTTTTCCCTATCAACTTGTCCAAAAACCAGCTTTGCTTTGATTTCTGCAAATAGTTCGCAAGATGCAGGATTTTCTTTGAAATTATTATATTTTTATAAGGCATCAGTACCAATGGCCCTCTGCATTGCCCTTTGAGTGATTGTAAGCTTTCTGATGAGGCCCATTGTAAGCGACCACGTCTCAGAGCCATATATCATCACTGGCAACACACACTGGTCATAGACTTTTGTCTTGAGACACTGTGGTAAGTTGGACGAGAACATTTTCTTCATTAAAATTGTATTAATAAAAATCGTTGTATTCTTTAACTTATCTTTTTCTCTATCAACTTGTCCATAAACACCGAAAACACAGTACACTATGAACCTCCACATCGCTCATATGCACTTACTTAGTCCTACTGTCATTAGCACGGCGCGAATACTGCGATTATTGTCGCAATAACTTGAGTTTGTGTAGAAAGGTCGTACGTACCCTTAATATTATTGTAGCTACTTTTATAAAAAAACTGTTTATTTGTCAGAATTATTAGATTGAGAGACACAAAGTGTGCCTAGCCGTTTTTCCCAACTAAATTGGGGGTGGCTTCCAGCCTAGCCGGATTCAGATGATACCAGTGCTTTACATGGAGCGACAGCCTAGCTGAACTCGACAACCCAGTAACTGGGTAACCCCTTAGCAAGACTTAAGATACACAAACAAAATTAAAAATAATAAAATCAATACGTTCATCAAATCCATACGCAAGGCGAAGAACTATGTTTTATATTTTGAAAATAATATAAAGAATCATGATGAAAATATCAATATAATTAAAATCAATTTAATAAAATATCTACCCGCACCCTGTCAGGCCAAACAAAGGGTTAGGTGTCATTTATGAAACTGGGACCAGGGCCCAAATTTATAATGCTAAACTGGGCCCACATCTCTTTTGATTTTATGCCTCATTATTATAATCTCCTGCTACTTTGTTAGTCTTTACCGCTAATGATTCCAGCACCGCAAATACTTCTTCATGATTCTAAAATAAAATATCTAGGTGTCACTATTGACTCCAATCTAAATTTCCGTAAACATATCGAGTTACTATGTACTAGAGTCCGCAAATTAATATATGTTTTTAAGAATCTACGTAATATAGCTGACTTTAAATTAATTAAACAGATTTATTTAGCGCTGTGTCAATCCATTCTTACCTACTGTATAACTTCGTGGGGTGGTGCGGCTAATTTAATTTTACTTCCCCTAGAACGTGCTCAAAGAGCAATTCTAAAGGTTGCTACCTTTCGCCCTTTTCGATTTATGACACAGCAGCTCTACAAAGCTTGCAATGTTCTTACAGTACGGCAATTATTTATTCTTCACGTAATACTGCAACAGCACATTGTACTTCCCTATGATCCAGTTACTTCCGACTAGAGAAGGAAGGATCTGGTATGCACAATGCCACAAACCAGACATGCTTTTATTAATCGGTTTTATGTGTTTTTAGGACCTTTTCTATATAATAATAGACTCAACAGATTACTAGATGTTTATAGATTAACATATTATTATAAAAGATGTTGCTTTACCTTAACAGATTATTTAAGGACACTCAGTTATAGTGACACAGAAAAACTTCTAGAAATTGTTGTTTGAAGATATATCCTCATATCTACTTGTATATACTTAAATTTATATATATATATATTCTTTTTTTGTTCTTGTATAATTTGTTTTTTTTTGTGTTTTGTACCAATTTATGTATTCTTATGTCTGTTAATAGACAAATTTTATTCAATAATTTAACTGGCCCAATTATTGCTCCAAGTAAAGTGATGGCCTGAAACACAGGTTTGAAAGAACCTAAATCGGGCAGGTCCCTACCAAAAAATTGTCATTCTTTTTTTTATAAGCTTGTAGTTGTAATAAAATATTTTAGAAATAGTTTACATATAAGCTCTATTTATACAATTGTTTTAGGAATTAAATTACTGCACCTAATGTACACTTTTGTGAACGTACTTACTTTTTAATAAATTATTCTTATTCTTATTATTCTTGCCTCCTGGTAGTTTGGCTATAAATGCTTATACATGTTCAACATTTATAAAAATCAAAAAAGGTGTGGGCCCAGTTTACCATTGTAATTTTTTTAAGAGAACTGACAATTTTAGAGAAAAAAAATCAGTTTGTTTTTGGGTATGACAATCGTGACCCATTTGTTTGGGTTAGGGGTCATTTGGCCCACTTTGAAACTAGGACCAGGGCACAGTTGCCCTTTTAAAAAAAATTACAATGGTATGATGAAATGCTTGTATATGTTCAACATTTATAAAAATCAAAAGAGATGTGGGCCCAGTTTACCATTGTAAATTTTTTAAAGAGGCAACTGGGCCCTGGTCCCAGTTTCAAAGTGGACCAAATGACCCCTAACCCAAAAAAAAATGGGTTACGATTGTCATACCCAAAATCGAACTGATTTTTTTTCTAAAATATGTCAGTTCTCTAATTCGGCGTCACCGTTTAACATAGCTCTATTTTGTACGGTATCATCCGTTACATTATTACAAAAAAAAAATATAATACTAAAATATCAAAAAGTGCCCTGCCTGCCTGAAAAAGTTGTGTCACGATTGTCATTACCAAAACTCACAAAAACCAAAAGCAATCGATATTTTTCTTAATGTCTCTTTTCTGCTTCAAATTTTGACCTAATAAAAGTTTTTGTCTTCTTTAACTTACCTTTTTCTGTAACATTTTGTCCAAAAGCCCCAACAACAACACACCACACCACGAACCACCACATCGCTCATATGCACTTAGTCCTACTGTCGTTAGAACTGCACGATCACAAATATATACACAATGCACTTTTAGAAGGGGGCAAACGCGTCTAGTCCAGTGTTTTGAAATGATAACTTTCTATAGTTTCAAAATCAATATTTATTTAAGATAAAACACAAGCATACGTTTATACAAACAAGCATTAACATAAATGATCACCGAGGATGCAGATTCAATCATCCGCTAACGATTACCACAGATAATGCAATAATGCTGCCAACACGTTCTCCTTTCTTACATAATAAAAAATAGAAAATATTTTCATAAATTAAAATCAGCAACAATTAAAAACAGAAATTGTACAATCAACCAATATGTTATCCCTAACTTTATCTCTATTTTTCAGAATTTGTTCCACATTTTTTAGACCTATTAAACAATCATCAGCTGTGTCTAATAAATAGTTGATATCATGACAATTGTTGTCCTTGCAGTGTTCCTTGAAATACTTAAATAAAGTATTTCAAGGAACACTGCAAGATTTTTGATTTATTTACTGTTCATTTTTCATCACAGGATCACTACAGTCTTTATTTTTGTCTTGAGATATTTCCTGTTTTTTTTTCTTCGCCAAATGGTTTCGTCCTACACAATTCGAGCAAGTTTTCCCCACGCAGAATAAGCTCCTCTTTTATTAAAAACATGAAATCCGCCACAGAATTTGCATTTCATCTTCTTGTTTTCTTCCACTTTTAGAATAGTGGCAATTTCTGGAACATTTTTCTGGCACTCTGTCATAGTTTTCATCTGTAGATCAATATCTTCCGCAGCCTTACACATATTATTGCTTAGGTCAAAGTAAATTTTTATTTTCTGAGAATTTCTTTTTTTAAATTAGTATCGAAAATGGCCCATAACAATCTGTTGCTCATCATTTTTTCTTTGTCTTTATAATCGCACTCTTCTAATAATGTATAAATTGCGCTAAAATTATTCAAAGCTTTCGCTCTGGCTTTGTGCTTTTAAGTTGAACAAAAATCTGTTATATATGACATTCCTTACTGGTACCAGCTTTGCTTTGATTTCTGCGAATAGTTCGCAAGATGCATGATTTTCTGTGAAATTATTGTATTTTTATAAGGCGTCCGTACCAATGGCCGTCAGTAAGATTCTGATTATACGGTGTTCATGATCCGCTTGTCATTTTATAAATTTGCACCGCTCGTAAATAGTGGTCCCAACCATATTTAAAAAGGCGGAACGCATCTTCCGGATCAACATTAGTATTGAGCGGTGCTGGCCATGGTACATTCACTGCCGGTAAAGACGGCGATGCACATGATGCCATTGAGGCAATTTGTTGTTGCATCAGCCTGAGCATTTCGGTCTGCTGCCTTAAAATTTCGGCTAACTGCTCCATTTTCACGCTCCCTGCTGCATATTTATTTTAGATACAATAATTCACAAGCATTGACATAAGTGATAATCGAGGATGCAGATCCAATCATCCGCTACCGACTACCATAGATAAAGCAATAGTGCTGCAAACATCCAGTGAATTGTATTTAAATCATTAAATTATTCATGTTGTTACGTACTTATGTATGGTTAACAGAAAGAGAGACAGTTTATGTTCGATACGCTTTAATAAACAATATGCTTAACACTAGACATGGTACTTAACAACTAAGTCATAAAACTACTTAAAGCTAATTAAAACCAAGAGGGTGACAGGAGGGTTTTAGGGTTTCTTCCAGACATTGGCACGGCCGGCTAACGTGAGTCCTCGCCAGGAATATTGTGGCAACGTTGTTCATAGAAATGAATAAAATAGAAAATACAGTAAATAAATAAATAAATTGTTTATTGGAACTAAATTTGTACAATCAAACACTTATGATCAACATGACGCATAAATAACAAATTCACACTAACGAGTAACAATGTATGTCAGTAATATTTGTAAATGAATTCTGGCACCCAAAGAAAGATTTAACTTGTGTTATGGGTACCAGGATCCTCACACTTGTGTTGTATATAAAAAATTACATCAGAGGGTCAGAAGTTAGAGAAGTGATAAGACAAAATAAACCATAGCCTTTTCATGTGTGTAACTGTGTTGAATGTGGAGTTGTGATTCTGCGAGTTTGTGTATAGGGGCGAATTCGTGTATAGGTTGTGTATTACAGGAATGACAACTTTATAAGTTTTCTGTTTCGTCGTAGCTCTGTACCTGTAACCAGTCATATACCCGTCTCTTACATTCCCGAAAAGCAGTAGAATAAATAAACAGTGACTTGCGTTTGTTAGAAATTTGAACAGATCACCAACTATCAAAGGTCACGACGGTAGGCTAGAACACTGTTAACACATTATTATAAGTATAAAATTGACTAGCGTTTTATGACCTTGTCAAGGCAACATTTAATGCCTAGAACAAAATGCTCACCCCTTCTTAACCCGGCTGCAAGGAAAGGGTTATGTTTTTCGCGCGTACTTTGTATGTATGTATTTAATTACTTTATTACCTCGTATCTTTCAAACCACTTGACGGATTTTTATAATTAAGATTTGTGGTGCCGTTAAAAAAAAAGGAACCTGGCAGATTTTGAGCGCCATGTTGTGGGGGTTGCAATTTTTTTTTTTTTCGAAACCCTTCGAGTGAGTTATCAAAATGAAGGGTTTTTAGAGGTGATTACAAAAATATCAACCACTTATATGTTTAAAAGTTATTGGAAAAAATGTGTACCTAACAAAAAAGTTATAAATAAAAAAAGTTAATAAAATCAAAAAACCCGACTGCAAAGATGTAAACAAGAAGAAAATCATGCTTGATTTTCATCAAAATTATAGCCTATGTTACTCGTGAATAATGTAGCTTTCCATAGGTGAAAGAATTTTTTAAATCGGTCCAGTAGTTTCGGAGCCTATTCGGTAAAAACAAACAAAAAAATCTTTCCTCTTTATAATATTGGTATTTAATAAACTTTATAATTTCGACTTGTCGGTATATTTAGAAAGTTTGTTCACGGAGCGACACAGGTCTGTCTGCGATCAGTGTTCGCGCTGCTGTGTGTCTTTAAACTCACGGCCGCCGTTATAACTAGATTTTAAATAATACTATTTAGAATTTTTACGAGATCAAAAAGACATATTAGGTGGCGACCGGGTTCGAACGCGCGACTCATAACACCGCAGCACAAACCTACTCACTTGCCCTACCTACCTTCCCTACCTTATCCTACATACCTACCTATCTTACCCTATCCTACTTACCTACCTACCCTACCCTACGCTACATACCCGACCTACCTAAACACCTTCCTTACTTACCTAGCCACCTACCCTACCTTACCTACCTACCAATTTGTAAAATTATTTACTTGAATAAGATTTAATACTACAATACGAATGTAACCAACTTTTGTTTTAGCCGGCAATCTAAATAAATCTTAGAACACGAAAGCTGCTATTGTGACTTAAGGTTGAACTAGTCGACGGCACGAACTATTTTGTGCGCGGGGTTAAAATGCATGCTATCTTATCCGACAACACGTGCGAAAGAAATAGATGCTGTGATGAGCAGTAAGAAGCTAGTTGGCGTACGAATTAGCACTTTTGCAAATTTGTATCGAATTTGATGATGATTTAAGACGAAAACGAGCGCGCGAAATTTTATTAACAGACCTTTGGGAGTCTAGGTATCATGAAAAAACAACTAAATGTATATTTATAAAATAACATTATTTGCATTGTTGAATTACTTATCTATCGAGGAGTATGGAGGCCGTTTTGCAATTTTGCTTCTTCTTATGGTATTTATAAAGGTGCGTTAAAATTAGTGTTGAAATATGAAATATATCATCAAATATACAGCCTCTGAAAACCAAATGAGGGAATATGTATTGGCAATGAATGAGCTGGTGAGCTCACAAACCAACAAATGTGATCAGTGTCAACCACCATCTGTTGAACCCACGCCGGACCATTCATTGACAATATGTGATGCCACCATACCGCAGTCTAGTGCCAGTTTGCCATTAGAAATTACTAACTGTTTGCCTAAAAATAATGTAAATACAGAAATAGTATTATTTTGTGATGAAATTGGAAAGGATCTAGGCCATTTGTTGACAAATAAATATCCAGGACACTAAAGACAAGACAAAGACAAAAAGACAAAAGATATTTATTTCAACTGGGCCACCAAGCGGCACTTTTGAATGTCACAATTTAAATTTAAATGGAATACAAGTTGATTCTACCGTGCATTCGGAAAGTAGCTAGTTATGGAGAAGAATGCACAAGAAACTCCATACTTTTTAAATTTACATGGAATAAAAGTTGATTATACCGTGCATTCGGAAAGTAGCTTGTTATGGAGAAGAATGCACAAGAAACTCCATACTTACTCTTTAAAAAAAAAAATGATTCTACCGTGCATTCGGAAAGTAGCTTGTTATGGAGAAGAATGCACAAGAAACTCCATACTTACCCTTTAAAAAAAAATGATTTTTACAATATTTAGGTACATGAGTACATACATTAATAAATTCACATATGTGAGGACAATGCACCCAGAATAGCACTACACACTATACTATGTAAAGGTATAAAATTCACTCAATTATGAACTACTGTATGCCTGGTTGTTCTTTATTTGACATAATGAAAAAAGTTATTAAATGTAATTTTAACCAGGATACTACATTATTAATATTTATTGGTAATAGGGGTAATGTGAACAAAGGAGAATTACTCCAACATTATAGATCTTTGTGCGACCTTAGTTTAAAACAAATTGTGATGTTCACTTTCCCATACAGCCAAAGTTTGCCACAGGAAGAAAACAATCTTAGATTTGAATTGAATAGGACATTACATAATTTAACATATAGTAGTAATTTATTCCATTTAATTGACACTAACAATTATGTTGGTAATCACTTTTATTTGACAAAAGATATTTTTTTTACGGATAGGTACTTTCTTTCAAAGTATTATAAAAGACAGATAGCTGTGTCGCTATCATATAATTTTGCTATTACAGCCAAGAATTTGGCGAAACAACTTGTTTCTATTGAACAATGCCAAGAAATGTTATTTAATTCAGATAATAATTTGGTATCAGTAATTGATATTGATAATAATTTAAATTACAAATTAGGACAATAGAGTCAACCTCTTGCAAAACTTTACAAAATGAAAATTGCAAAATAAAATCAAATAAAAGTTTTAATTCAGTAAATAGTATTAACCTTTAAATTTATCATTTATCATTAGAAGTAGAATTGTTTATGAATTTTAACAGTATTGATATTCTTTGTATAACAGAACATTGGCTTAAAAGCCACCAGTTATTGTTCAATTTTAATAATCACCAGGTTGGTAGTTCATTCAGCAGAGTTAATGCTATACATGGTGGCTCCTTGATTTTAGTAAGTAACCAGCTTAAATTTAAAGACCGTAAGGATATTGTGAGCCTATCTGTTGAGCGGACAGTTGAAATAGCTTGTATAGAATTGGAGCAGTTTATTGTATTAAGTGTATACAGACCCCCTTCAGGATTGTATGACTGCTTTGAAAAGGTAATGGATGAAGATTTGTAACTCTAATAAATCCATTATAACTTGTGGTGATTTTAATGTTAATTTGTTGGAAAACTCAGGTTCTTGTAGTAAAATAATAAGTCTGTTTCAGTTCTACAATCTTGTAAACCTATTTTTGGAGCCCACAAGAATAACCCCTACTAGTGCCACATGCTTAGATAATATTTATACTAATGTTGTACCAGTCCACAAAGAAATTATAAATTTACTAGATTCTGATCGTTGCGGGCAGAGGATTACTATACCAATCCAAAACAACAAAGTGGCTTAAAAGGATATCACTGTTAACCCCAAAACTGCAAGTCGCTTGAAAGCTTTTAAAGTTAAACTCATTGATAAATTACCAATTTTGCCAATTCATGCTGAACCTAATCATCAATATGATGAATTTTTTAGTATATACTGTAAACAATTTAATTCCATCTTTATTCCCAAGATAATCCCCGTTAATGGTAATGCATCATGCAGTGATTGGGCTACCATTGGTATTCATAAAAGTAGAACACGGCTTTATGAGCTGTACGATGAAAGGACTTATGTAAACACTGCTGAATTTAATTTATATGTTAGAAATTATTCAAAATTATTTCAAAAAGTTTGTTTTTTGGCCAAGCCGCGTTATTTGAGTTCGAAGATTAAAAACAGTAGTAATGTTATTAAAACGACTTGGAATATTATTAATAGTGAAACGGGAGGATCTGGTAACCGAGATATTGACTACAGTCTGTCTATTAATGACAACATCATAAAATCAGACTCACAAGTCGCACTGGCCTTTAAAAATTTCTTTTCAGATATGCCCGTTTCTACTACTAAATCCTTAAACTCATCACCTTCTGTTGCTGAGTCTTTGCTAAAAGAAAATGTTAATGTTTGCGATTCGGAATTTATTTTTGAACATATTACTTGTAGAGACATAATTAAAACCTTTCACACTTTAAATGTTAAAAAGACTGCTTATCTGTGGGGTCATTCTGTTGAAGTCACCAAGTCTATTATTGATATTGTCGCACCTAGTTTAGCTATTATCTTTAATAATTGTATCGACTGTAGGGAGTTTCCTGACCTAATGAAAAATAGTAAAATAATACCTTTGTTTAAATCAGGTAGTACATCAGACCCTACAAATTATAGACCTATTTCAGTACTACCTACTTTTAGTAAAATATTTGAGAAATTAATTTTAGAGCAATTGCAAAGATTTTTTAATAAACATAAATTATTACATAGCAAACAGTTCGGTTTTACAAGGGGTCGTTCAACTACTGATGCCGGTGTTGAGCTTTTGGGACATATTTATAATGCATGGGAGGATAAGTGCGATGCCTTGGGCATCTTTTGTGATTTGTCCAAGGCTTTTGATTGTGTTCTTCATGAAACCCTAATCAGGAAACTCCGCCACTACGGGATCCGGTACAGCGCTCTGGATCTTCTTACTTCATACTTGAGTAATAGGATTCAGAGCGTTGACGTTAATGGAAAAATATCTCCTGGATCTATAGTAACAATGGGAGTCCCGCAGGGCTCGATTCTTGGTCCTTTCTTGTTTCTTATTTATATTAATGATTTGCCTTACCTCATAAAGGATAACCATAATATAGTGTTGTTTGTGGATGATACTTCACTTTTGTTTAAACTTAAACGGCAGCAGCTGGTTACTGACGATGCAAATAGCGCGATCTCAAAAGTAGTTCACTGGTTCAATGTTAACAATTTACTTCTTAATGAAAAAAAAACGAAATTCATTAAGTTTACCCTACCTCACGTTAGGCAGGTGAAAACTGATGTGCTGATAAAGGGCGAAGAATTGAATCCTGAAAATAGCACAGTATTCTTAGGTTTAACTTTGGATGCTAAGCTTCAGTGGGGCCCACATATAGATAAATTGTCAAAGAAGCTAAGCTTCGCAGCATATGCTGTTAGAAAAATTCGTAATTTAACGGACATAGAGACAGTCCGTTTAGTATACTTTAGCTATTTTCATAGTGTAATGTCGTACGGTATTCTGTTGTGGGGAAATGCCGCCGACATCCAGACTATCTTTTTTTTGCAGAAAAGAGCTGTTCGATCAATTTATAAATTAAGCCCGAGACACTCTCTCACAGAGAAATTTAAGGAGATTAATGTAATGACTGTGCCTTCTCAGTATATTTATGAAAATCTTTTATATGCCCATAAAAATATAAAATTGTTTAAAAAATACAGTGATATCCTTAATATAAATACTAGGAACAAACACAAATTTGTAATACCTACAACAAGGCTCAAGAAAATAGGTGGCTCGTTTAGATGTCAATGTGTGCGCTTTTATAATATGCTTCCAAGCCACGTACAAAATCTAAGTCTTAATAAATTTAAATCATTCATTAACCGTAAGTTGTGCCAAAAATCGTTTTATAGCATTAAAGATTACGTTGAGGATAAATTGGCTTGGGAGTGAGCTGCTCCAATTAATTTAGTTTTTTGTTTAAATATTTTGCACCATGAATTTTGTTATTTTTTATTTGTTTTCTTGCAATGACAAGAATATTTACTTTTTAAAGTATTATATTATTTTATTTTAATTATTGTGAATGTGAAGACTATGTAATAATTAAAAATATATTATATATATTATTATATTATATTATATTTAATTAATCTTAGTTTTTAATCATGGTCTGGCAGTTTGAGTAGTTTATGCGGCCTACCCGAATGTCCTTTCTTTGGTATTGTTCGTCGAATCGTTGAGCTCCTTAAATTCTGAGTTGAGCTGCTCGGTTATTGACAAATGCGTGCACTGACTGGACAGGTCCACTCAATCTGGCTGGTTCTTTCCTTAAAAGACCATTTCAGACATCAGTCTACATGGTCTTCACATGATCGAACCAAGATTTTGTCAGGACTTTAAAAGAGACTGTGACCTCTGAGTTTGTTTCGGCCTTTCTTCTCAGAGTAGACAGATAGGAAACGCCGACCTCATCTTGTTTTAAAAAAAAAAAATGTTAGACATGTAAAAGCGTTTGTACAAACCAACTTACAGAAATAAAATCATTTATCATTTATACAATAGGTTTATAATCAATCTCAGTGTGAATTAGATAACTAACAAATTTGTAAGTAGTTTGCGAGTTTATGATTTATTTAATTAATAAAAGTTACATTAACTTTGTTAGATTATCTGTCAGTAATTCTGTATTAATTTAAATAAGTTCAAGTATGTAGTTTTATTACCAGCTTCTGCCACACCGTTATAAAATTTGAACACCAAATTTGAATCCTCTAACGTTCTGATATTAAAAAACTTATCGTGTTTTTTTTACTAATACAAGATACTAATGAACCGGTATCTACTGCCATAGGAAAGCTAGTTCCATCAATCTTAATTGATAAACTTACCAACTTAAAGCCGTTTAGACAGAGTTGGACAGATCTTCCTCTATATTCAACTCTTCATGCTCGAATGACTCGTCGTCTCCAGACAGATCTGTCCCGCATCCCATGTCGGCCTCCACGTGCGCAAGCAGGCCGCCGCCGCCACCAGCGCGGGTACCGACGCGCTCCGGGCACACCCTTCGTAGGTGACCTCGTTGTTTACATTTGCCGCAGATGCAACGATTATATTGACAAGCATCAACACGATGATCGGAACATCCACAGGCATTACAAGAATCCACCTTGTTTCTGCCGACGCCGGCATTTGGTACCCGTGACCTTAGCACAGGCACCGCACCTGTACCGCGCAACCTCAGCATGAAGTATATCTGTGCCACCGCTACGGATGCTGCCCGATGCGATCTCGGTCCGCTCCACCGCTGCCGCGTCTCGTTCACGCGATTTTTACGGCCTTGGCATATTTTAGGTTCTCCTCCGTGAATACACGTTGCCTGATTGTCTCGCTGCTAAGTCCACACACTAGCTGATCACGAAGATTCTCTTCTAATACCGTCTTAAATGCACTGTATTTCGCAAAAAAAAATAATTCCGAAATAATTGAGATATGCTCTCGCCCGCTTGTCGTCTCCTTTGTCTAAAGCGATATTGTTCCGCCTTTCATTACTTGTGTAACTATAGCATACGTTGTATCACTGGGTTTCGCGGGACTTGTCAAATTGCTTAATAATTCATAGGCGTCATCGCCCATCGCCGCGATTAATGTGGACAGCCATAGTTGTCCAATTCCCGGAACGCACACTAAATTCCAACAACTTCCCTATCGTCATGTTGACCGAAAATTTAATAGTTCAATTCCGCACGCTAATCCAATCCTTGTTAGCCACCGTTGCGTATATAAATGAGACACGTACAGCTAGTGTAACCGTTTATTGTGGACTGACCGTCCAACACGACACGCACATATGCGTGTGCTACAGATACACTACAAATATGAAATAACTTCACAGGTTTCTATTGCAGGGCTGTTGAGATTACTGGCCCACTGCAAAACGTCTTGCAATGTTCCGGTTTGACGGCAACTGGTATTTACTTGCCTGCGTTAAGTGGTGTAAAAGGACCATGATTTTCATCACCTCAGCACCTCAAACAAGCAGGTTTTGCTGTTTAAAGACAGTGAGCAAAATTCGATTTTGCTGCGAACGTGAGATAAAATAACTTTTTAATTATTTTTTTAAATGCCGAGACTAGTGCTGGGTCTACTCACAATATTCAAAAGATTTGAAGTTCACTTTGTTCTGTCACTTTCACTCCGATACGTAAAAAGCGAGAGATAGAAACAAGTCGATTTGAAATTCGATTTTCAAATTCCTTAGATAATAGGCCCAAAAAATAAACCTACAATAAAACGTTCGGATACACATCATAGCTGTATAATTTCAAATCATCAGTTAAGGTTTAAATGTAATTATTATAGTTTTTTCTTAATAATCGAATTATATTTTTTTTATAATCAAATAAATTGCACCTGCGGGGTGCAATTTCCGAACGCATTTTATTTTTATTCCGGGGGGTTTTTTGTTTATTGTTTTCTTCATCTGTTACGCTAGCTACAAAGTTCGATACACGTTGGATATTAATTATCAAGTCCTTGACCCAGCTGCCTAACGAGAGCCTCCTAAGATTATTGGTCGAGGGTCTTGGCTACTAAACCATGGGCTAACGACTATCGCTACAATGATCGCTGAGTCCATATCCCACATTTTGACAACCTCGCGAGCCAAGTCAGAATCATCTTGGGATAGGGAGATTCTTCCTTGCCTCGGAAAGTACGTCCGTGAACAAGAGACTGGCCTGCATGGCGACAACGGTCTCCATGAGAAATACCCCAACCACAGCGCTTGAGGCCATGCTTGAACTCCTCCCTCTGCATCTGTTTATACTCCAGGAAGCGACGATGGCAGCTATACGTCCAAAGACACTGGATCTCTGGGGTAAAAGAGATACACAACACACCGCTCAGGTCGAGGGTCTTCACCACTAACTCCCCCTAACTAGAGCCATTAACGACGGATACCCAAGCAATTCATTTTTGATAAAAAATACAGAATCCAATTACACGAGAATAACCGCTGCGAGGGGGGCAACGCCCCGATGAGCTACGGATCTTCACAGACGGATCCAAAACAGGTACTGGTAGGGGTGCGGGAGTCTTCTCAGAGGACCTAAACATCCACTTAGCCACACCACTGGGGATCCACAACACGATGTTCCAGGCCGAATGCTTAGGCATTCCCATGGCGGCCTCAGCTGTCCTAGCTATGGAGGTCAAGGATTTATATGAGGTATACCTTTGGACAGTATGGCCATCGTGCAAGAACTAAACAGCCACACGGTCAGCTCCGAGCTGATTTACGAGTGTCACCGACACCTGAACCGTTGCGTGCAGTCACAGCCGTAACAACTGGACACGAGACCTTGTTTGTTTGTTATTGTATCGACGGGCTGTTTCTGCAACTCCTCGACCAGCCCGTATTTTGCGTACGGGTGGGATTCGATTTCTTTATTCGATCCACTCCAGCTCCTCGAGGAAGTCCAGCAGCGCCTTGGTGCTGCCGACTGCCGGGTACCTGGGTCACCGAAGTATTCGGCCCTGTAACTAGCGATTATAGGGCAGCTTAGGAGCAGATGTGCTGCTGTCAGGGTCAAAAATACTGGTACTCAGCTACATTTAATAAGACGGGAAGTTGACCCCAATATACACACACTGGCAAAATTAGCAGAACAAGAAAAAAATATCGTTAAAAATTATTTCTACCGTTACAGGCAGGTTTTTCTTTTGGTTTATAATAAAACCATTATGCCTATTTGATAAAACAATTGAACATCACCTTTCATGCGATTGTTTTAACTTTATTTGAACATACATAATTTTGAGAGAATTTCGCTTATTGCCACTTTATGAATATGTTTTAAAATTTCGAATAATTTTAATTAACTTACTGAATTATTTGTTTTATTTTTAAAGTTTACGTCTTTTTCGAAGTTAAGGTTGACATTGTGGCCAACTTAATCCAAACTGAGAGGGCCAGGGCACTTGAGATGAGGAGAAATTATCAATTCTACAGATAATGAGCATAATTCAGTAACGAAGAAAACTTTGTTTTTGGCGTCCCACAAGGGCCGCTGGCCCGGCCGCCGGCCCGGCCGCCGGCCCACCGCTGTCCCTCGTCTACACAAATGACTTATGTAACCTCGGGAATAGCGGTGGGAAGATCTTCCCCTAGGGGGGCCGATACTGCCGTTGTCGTTTCTGGTCAATCACGGGCGTGAGTGCACCAAAAAGCTGAATGTGGCCTAACTATTACCTTAAACATCACAAAAACAAACTACATCTGGTCTTCCCCAAGTGCAAAATCTAAACCAGGTGCAGACTTTCACATAGCAATCCGCGAGAGTGTGACGTATCCTCTCTTAAACAGAAATTGTCAAAACCTTCAACGAGTCACCTCTACTAGATACTTGGGTGTTGTTATTTATGAGTGTTTATCGTGGCACGCACAGATTGATGCTAATATATCTCGTGTTAGAAAATTGAAATGGATATTCAAAACTCTTCGTTATGTGATGCCTCCGGGCGTACTTAGTAAAATTTATGTTGCATTGGCACAATCTGTTACAACATATTGCATTCCGGTTTGGGGCGGAGCCGCCAAAACTAAGTTACTTGAGCTCGAAAGAGCCCAGCGGTCACTTCTAAAAGTCATGTATTTAAAACCATACAGATATCCGACTAACAGCCTATATGGTATGTGTGGTTTGCTAACAGTAAGGCAGCTATATCTATTACACATGACCTTATACCTGCATAAATCTAGACCACTTAAGCCAGCAGACCAGGTTAAAAGACGATATAATATGGTAGCGGACTCATCGCGGGTTCGCACGGCTTTTGCAGAGCGTCAGTATGTTGCTCAATCTGCCTTTGTATACAACAAAATAAATTCAAAATTAAAATTCCATCTGGTAGCCCATCTGGTGGTCAACATCAATGAAAGAATATCATAATTGACTGGTTAAAAACATTAACATACGAGGAAATTTAACAAATATTGATCAGACCATGCTAAAAAGGAATACATAAAAACCGACACAGATACAAATTTGCACGCACAAACACAAGCACATACACACACACAAATTCTCTTTCAAACACAAACACACGCGCGGGTGCGCGCACGCACACACACATACATATATATTTTTTATATATATAGTTTTTAATTTGCATACTGTTTTCTTTTCTTTTATATGTTTTGCTTATTTTATCCATTTTATTTTGTTTACTTTTGTTTAGTTTATTAGTCCATTATGTAAATGTAAAAAGGGGAAGGAGCGAGTCGGCCCCAACACAAGTATTATTAATAACTTAATGGGGCTGCCTCATAATACACATAATATGTAATGACTTTGCAACATTAAACAATTTATTATTATTTCTGTAGTTTCTGCCTACGCCCATGGGAAAAAGGCGTGAGTTTATGTATGTATGTATGTATTATTATTAAACAATTTATTATAATTCTTCGTTTACCTGTTTCAACCATTTATTACAGTTTCCAATGATTCAGAGACACATTTTTTTGTGAAATTAAGAGAACAAGGCAAAAAACCCGTACTTATAAAAGAAATAATAATTTTATTTAGCTTCGCGTTCACAAAAACCTGCGTTTAGAGGCCGTTTAAGCCAAAAATGAGCTGGAGGAAGTTCGAGGTGCAACAGTAAGTGAGCTGTGCACTTTTAGTTAACATTGTTTTTCGAATTAGGTACATTTAAACATATAAGTATTATATCTATTTTTGAAATCACCTCTTAAACCCCTTTATTTTGATACCCCACACGATGGGTTTGGCAGAAAAGAAAAAAATTGGGACCCCACAATATGGCGCCCAAAATCCGCCATTTTTGTATTGTCCAATTTTAATGTAGCCAGTGACACTCGCAGGGTTAAGACGAATCGATTGACGTACGAATCATCAAAATCGGCCAATGCGTTTGTTTGGTCTCTGGAACGCCACATAGGAACAAACATACATACATACAAATTCATGATATCTACACCTGTCAATGTGGATGCACTGCGAAATGCCGTAGTACAGGAATGATTGAGACTACCACACGATATAATGGATACCATTATTCTCAACCAAATTTTTTTAATTATGCATTACAAATTACAAAGAAATCCAATGAGACAGCATAATTATTCTGCTAGACAGCTTGCATTAAGAAATAAGTAGCCTTACAGACTAATCACAGACCGGATCGTTGATGCAACTGCAACTGGCGAATTTTACGTAACTTGCATATTGCATCTATTTGCTCTTTTTCTTAGAAGGTTATGACTTATGCTTGTTTACACTGGCTGGAATTTTATTATATAAGTACACACACTAGCTTCTGCGAGCGGCTTCGCCCGCGTGATAAATGTTTTATCTTCCCAAAGGAACATTATACCGGGATAAAATAGTTATTTATGATACAAGTGCGGAAGGTAGGTGATTTCCGATGAGTGGCCTTTTTATTCACGAGCGAGTAAAGCGAGTGAGTGGATAAATCGACACGAGTCGGAAATCATCTTACGTACGTGTATCATACAACATTTTACTGTGCATTGTGCGAGGAAATAAATAAATTAATAAAATGAAATTAATAAAATTATTCAATCGCGTTCAGCATATCCACAGATTAACTAATAGTTCCTCAGGCATATCTACTGCGCTTGTGCAAATAGCTGTCACATCGTAACGCAATAAGGCACGAGCAAAATATACGTTCTGCCAAACATATTTAATGAATATTTAAAATTAATTTATTGATCAAATCTAAATCTAGAGTAATTAAAAACGCCTAAAAAGAAGTATTATTTTATTTTACCTTTTATATGAATGATAATTTCTACATAACTAATTAGTAAAACTTTTCTCAAATAATAAAAACAGGAAAGTAAAAAGCACTAGTGAAAAAAAGTGACACTTTCCGCACAGTCTGGCTTTTCGAGGACATGCATTGTAAAGTAATAAAAGCAAATGTGCTATTCCAGACTATAATCTATCTCTGTGACAAATTGCATCCATATTCATCCAGCTGTTTGAGCTTGAAGAAGTAACAAACATACAAATACACACACACAAACACAAATTTTCACCTTTATAATATTAGTGTGATTATAGTAAGATACATGCATAAACTCGCGCTTTTTTCCCATGGGGATAGGCAGCAGTTAAAAAGAAGCCACTTACCATCCTTCCCAATTTGTTTTTACTCGACTGCCGAAGGAGGGTAATGTGTTTATCAGTCTATGTATGTATGTAAGTATGTATGTATGTATGTAGGTATGTATGTATGTATGTATGTGTGTATGTTTGTTCCTATATGGCGTTCCAGAGACCAAATGCGTTGGCCAATTTTGATGATTCATACGTCAATCGATGCGTCTTAACCCTGCGAGTGTCATATGCCTACATTAAAATTGGACAATAGAAAAATGGCGGATTTTGGGTGCCATATTGTGAGGTGATTTCAAAAATATATAACACTTATATGTTTAAATGTACCTAATTCGAAAAAAAACTAACTAAAAAGTTATAAATAAAAAAAGTTAAAACAAAAAATCAAAAAACCCGACTGCTTCAAAAGCGAACTAAAAATTCGTAAACAAGGAAAAAATCATGCTGTGCAGGCGGAGGATACACCAGATTTTTGTCAGCCAGCCCGCGAATATGTATCCTCCGACTATATAAAGTTCGGCGGTCCACCTAGCTTTTTTGGAGAACATCACTAATAAGATATCTATCTTTTCAGTCCATCTATCTAACTAGGGCATCTCCTCAAGGTTTTTGCCCATTCTCTTTTTCATATACACTATCTGGAATAAGATTATTTGTATCTTTTTTAGAAAAAAATATAAGATTCAGTTTCTAACTGAATGCTAAGGGTTCAGTAGAGTAGTACTTTAGGTACGCTAGGTATTAAACCTTTCGGAACTACAAGGGTGATGTTATGTATATGTATAAAGATGTTCTAAACACGCTTGGAGCCTGTTCTAAACTTTAGCGACGCATGGTGAAAGCAAGCCCTTTGTCCATCTGGTCCTTATTTTTAACCGACTTTCCAAAAAGGAGGAGGTTCTATGTTCGACTTTATGTTTGTTTCTTTTTTTTTTTTTTGTGTATGTTCACTGATATCTCCGTCAATTGTAAACCGACTTTAAAAATTCTTTTTTGGTTTGAAAGAGTTGTTTCGAAATTGGTCCCATTTTAATTTGGTGAAGGTCTGATGAAGAACTTCGGAGATATACAACAGAACTCTTCAATAAATAACGGCAAAACTCTCGGGATTCTTGCAATCGCATGTCTGTTTATTGTTTATACCATTTCATAACATAGCATCACGCCAGTACGCTCTCAAGGGGTACACAGATCTCTCATTTCACCGGTTATGTTCAAGTTTCATGTTATTCGGGTAATCTATTCGGTGTTATAGGGACCTTACTAAAGAACTTGCCTATTTATTATAATATATAATATAAACTAATAACAAATATATAATTAAACTAAAAAGTGAAAAATAAAAAACTTTTTTGCAAAAAAATACTACCGACTTCCAAATGAAAAACTACAAAGTGAAAAATAACTTAATTTTTTTAAGTCGGTGTCCATATCCCAAAAAAATGGTACCTACGAAAGACACCGACTTAGTTAGTTTTTCATTTGGAAGTCGGTAGTATTTTTTTGCAAAAAAGTTTTTTATAATAAGGCAGATTTTACGTCACAAAGAAGTTTTAATAATCTTTCATCACTCGACGTGACAATGTCTCAACCTCAGATCAAATAAAATGTCAAGACGGAACGTTGCAAAAGTGAAGCCGGTTCAAACTATGCCTTGCGCCGGCGTCACTTTGTTGTTTGCAACGTTCCATCTTGACTTTTTATTTGATCTGAGGTCTCAATATAAAGTAACGCGCTGTTGTCGTATAGCTAAATCGTATAGCGTAAATCTCCTTAATCAGCAAAAAAATCTGTATGGATCTCTTTAAACAGTATTTGTTAAATACGCTATGTTTCTGTTCTTATTCCTGTTCTTCATTTCTAAAGGTCGTGCCGGTCTTGGAATGCTTTGACGGAGTCACTGTCGAGCTGCTTCCATGCCATTCTGTCTTCAGCTCTCCTCAGGGTAGTGGTCACTTTTAGTCCTGTAATCGCACTTATTTCATGTGACTAGCGAGTAGATGAACGTCTGCGTGTTCTCTTTCCATCCACCTTCCCTTTAACAACCATTTTCTCCAGGCTGTGCGGCTGTCTCCGAGCGATATGACCAGAGTAGCTCAGGACTTGTTGGTAGCAGATCATGGAGGGTCTGGATCCGATGTTAAGCTGGTCGACAATGGACTTATTCGTGTGTTTCTATGTTTGCAAACCTAGTTTTGATAATATTAAGGTCACAGATAATATAATACTAGCATACAGATGCCTCATCCCATACAAAGAAACCGTGCCGCTTTTTCATCTGATTATACCGATTATTTTTTGTAAATCGATCGCGTTCGGTTCCGTTCCACGGCGATGGATAGGTCACCATCTAAATCCGTGGAAAGAATTGGAACGGAACCGAACGCGATCGATGTACAAAAAATAATTAGTATAATCAGTATAGAACGTCGGCACGGTTTCTTTATATGGGATGAGACACCACTGTTAAGGTTTGATACAAACTAAAAATACGTCTATTCGAAAGTGCGCAATTAGATCATTTTTTTTTTACACCTGGGCCTGCAGTCTCGACATAGCTAACGATCGTTACGTTAAGTAACATTCGTTAACACTTATCACAAAATAGTAAGTATACAGAAGGGCCACTCCCGCCGTTTGGAAAATTGACAGCTAAACTTGACAGATTCACTAGGGTTGCTACTATATTGATTCCGAATTAAAAAAAAAGGGTAGGTTGCCCAAGTTACAAACATAAATACATAGATTCGTCTAAACATACATCATATCATGCTTACATGCCTTAGAGAGTAGACAGGGCATCAAATATCCATTTAATATCACGAACACTACAACCCTAGTGAATCTGTCAAGTTTAGCTGTCAATTTTCCAAACGGCGGGAGTGGCCCTTCTGTATACTTACTATTTTGTGGTAAGAGTTAACGAATGTTACTTAACGTAACGATCGTTAGCTATGTCGAGACTGCAGGCCCTAAACAATTATTATAGCATTTACTAGCTTCTGTTAGCTTCTTCACCCGCGTGATACTCAGCAGTTATCCCATCGGGATAAAAAATAGCCTATGTCCTATTCCATACTATAATCTATTTCTGTGTCAAATTTAATTCACTCTCTTGAAAACCTCCATAGAAACGCTATCCCGTATAGAATGTGGAAGAGTATTCCAGAGGCGAACAGCACGAACAGTAAATGATCCACCGTAACGACTTGAGGAGAGGGGAGGAAAACGAAGGAGAAGAGATGATGAGAACAAGATACTCAAAGCACTCTCGAAGATACGAATAAGAGGATTGTGAAGAATAGAAAAGAGTAAAGATGTGATGATCAAGATGAGTGTGGATATCTCGGCTCTGTCAAATAGGCAGCCACTTCAACCGCTTCCGAAATTCCTTCCGACACATAGCCGTACTTTCGAAGGCCAAAAATGAAGCGGATGCACAATTCTGCAGACGTTCGAGCCTATCACGGAGTTCCTCAGTCGCATCAAGAAAGCAGACATAAGCATAGTCAAGAAGAGGAAAAATTGCCAAATTGCATCCAGATATGTTGTGAGATATGTTGTTATACTTTGTATAGATTCTTTTACAGATTGTTTTGTAAAAAAAAAAAAAAACCGCGGTCCGTCTGTCTGTCTGTCTGTCACCAGGCTGTATCTCATGAACCGTGGTAGCTAGACAGTTGAAATTTTCACAGGTGATGTATATCTGTTGCCGCTACAACAACAAATACTAAAAACAAAATAAAATAAATATTTAAGGGGGGCTCCCATACAACAAACGTAATTTTTTTGCCGTTTTTACGAAAATGGTATGGAACCCTTCGTGCGCGAGTCCGACTCGCACTTGGCCGGTTTTTAGGGTTCCGTACCCAAAGGGTAAAAACGGGACCCTATTACTGAGACTCCGCGGTCCGTCTGTCTGTCTGCCTATCCGTATGTCTGTCTGTCTGTCCGTCTGTCTGTCTGTCTGCCTGTCACCAGGCTGTATCTCATGAACCGTGATAGCTAGACAGTTGAAATTTTCACAGATGATGTATTTCCATTGCCGCTATAACAACAAATACTAAAACAGACAGACAGACAGACGGACCGCGGAGTCTCAGTAATAGGGTCCCGTTTTTACCCTTTGGGTACGGAACCCTAAAAACAGAATAAAATAAATATTTAAGTGGGGCTCCCATACAACAAACATGTTTTTTCTGCCTTTTTTGCGATTATGGTACGGAACCCTACGTGTGCGAGTCCGACTCGCACTTGGCCGGGTTTTTTTTTAATCTTTTGTTTATTTATTATATAATCCTTTTTTGTTTTAGTTTCTTGTGACTTAATGTCGGGCCTTAAAATAGTAACCACCAACAATTTTTTAAAAGAGTAACCATGGAGTTTCTTGCCGGTTTTTCTCCATAGGAAACAACCAACCCGAACCGTGCACCTTTTGTCAACGTTTTATAAACGCCCATGTTTTGCGTTTTTGTGCATATGTGAAATAAAAATTATTGTTTTTTTTTTATTTTGATTATAGATCGGTTCAGACATTTTAGCGTGATTGAGTAACAAACATACATCCACACACACATCCATTCTAACTTTCGCATTTATAATATAAGTAAGAATATTAGGATAGGATTCCTATTTCGCTATTGCTTCAAACTCAAAATATGGGTTTGTAAGATAGTGCCATTTCTCAACATAAAGTAAAGCGAGAAAATAAACAAAACGCGCTCGTTCACCTATATTAGACTTGACCGAATATATCGCAAAAGACCGTATTTAATCGCGACATAGTCTGCGCTCATTATCTTCGGGGTGCCGTGTAAGTAATAAGCGATTTAATGTTGCGATTGTTTAGAGGGAATCCTAGTTTTTTAATGGGTTTCCTATATCCAAAAGAAATTAAATCTATACAGTAATTATGGTGCCGTATTGAGAGGATAAATAAATATGCGAAGAACAAAAATATTTAAAATACAGACGTGAGTACAAACGCCGAAGAATTGTACCAGGTGGCGTTCTGTAGTTTCTCCCTACACGTGGGATAAAGGGATAAAAAAAGGCAAGTAAAATTTCAAAATTTAAAAAACCCCCGTCACATTTATCTTGCGAAAACACCCCGATTCAAACAGTAAAACGCCCATAACTTTTGAACGGCTGAACCGATTTTATTCAAACATAGCTAAGAACACTCTCGACAAAATCACCTTTCAAACAAAAAAGAACCTTAATCAAAATCGGTTCATCCGTTTAGGAAATTCCAGAAACGTCCGTTTCACAGATAATTTGGTCGGACTGTACATAAAGTTGCTGTAACTTACAAATTGATGAAAAAATAAAATATGAACGAATAAAATTTGAATGTTGAAAAAAATTGCCACACACCTGTCACTTGCACCAAACACGAAGCAGCTCACATTGCCGCGAAGGTCGTGCGCGACTGAGACGGAAAATTAGAAAGTGTTATTAGAGCGAGACAGCAACAACACGACACTTTGCGGTTGTTTGTTTATTAATTAAATCGCTTTCTTTATTGATTTTTGGCAACGGATTTAAATAAAGACCCATTGTTAATTTATGTTACCGTTGCTTAATCTTCAAGGTTAAGTAACGCTGGTCGCGGTTGATTTATGGATGGGTGACATCCATCACGTAGATAACGAGACTCCTTCGTACCTCGGAAAGCACGTTGAGCCGATTTATTCCGGTCGACGTTAGTTCCGGCTGCCATTTTTAAACGAATCATCAATCAATCACAACCTTAACCAGGTCATCGGTACACCTAGTGGGAGGCTCAACTCGGCTCAACGACTTTGAAAGGACTCCAGTGCACTTGTTCTCTTCACCTTGGTGACTCGCGGGTTCCGCAGTGCAGGTAGGCCATGTTTGCAGCTTATGTTGTATGCTTGAGTACGCCGCCTTGACCCTGTCATACAGTTTTGTAGTGTAGTAAATGTCAATCCGGGCTGTGGCGCCCTGTAGCACGTCATGGTTCATCTCAAACTCGTTCCAGTGCGCCTGGAGGGTATCCAGTCTATCCCTGATGTATGTTGAGTTCTTCCTCTGCTTGAAATCCTTTCCGAAGTTGACTGATGATGTATGTGTATTGTTGATGGACGTCAGCTCTGTTGACTTCGCTGTTAGGATGTAGTTTCTGAACCACCAAATGTTGATGTTTCCTGTGGCGATCGCAGGGTCCGAAGAAATCTCTCGTTACGATATTGTGCGCTTTTTTTAATCTAACTGGGCGATGCGCTTGAGGAAGACTAGCCAAACCGATTCGCTATCGTAAGTTGAAACACTTCGTACCTGTGCGACTTGCAGGATGTTGGATCCAGTAGTGATGATCCGGCTCGAAGGACCAAAACTGTACAGGCATTAGCTCCGTACACTGAGATATGTTATGTAGATGGACAAATCACACGGGATGTGTACAGGAAATAAAATCACTGTAATGTGTTCGGTAATGATTGTCAGTTTATTAGTAAAAACATTGAAATATATAATACTACATACAATACTACAAAGTAGGTTACTTGTGGTGGGCGTGATAGCCTAAATAATAATAATAATAATCTTTTTTATAACACACACAGGATTCATGATACACAAGAGCAGATGTACAAAATAACAAAAGATATCTACATAAATCTACACAGATCAGGTAACCCTGTCTCCTAAACTAGGTAGTCCTGTATCTTAGGAGACAGTGATTAGGCCATACAGGGCGGTTAGTCATGTAGGTATAGCTGCAGCCAGGATGTATATTGCGACGTTGGTTAAGTAATACAATTGTGTGCCGGTGTGTAAATGTGTTTGAGTGTAGTAGTATGTGTGAGTGAGTGAGCCTATGTATGTGTAAGTGTATGAGTGAGAGTGGTGAGCAAGGAGAGAATGATCGTGTATCTAGTGTGAGTAGGTTAGTGTAATGATTTTAGGGCTTATTCTATGAATGTAAGTAAAGACTCCGTGAATGAGTAGTCTTTTAGTAATAGCCATTCAGTCAGTTTGATTTTGAGGTTATGGGAGTTTAGATGCATTATTTGTATTTGATTATGGATTTTTCCGTACAGATAGGTACCAAGAAAGTAAAATTGATGCCGAGCGAAAGTAGTTCTGTGCTGCGTACTGGGTAAGATTTGAGTGCGTTTGTTTCGGTCCTGAGGTGGGAGGCGCTTATGTGTCTTTAGTATTGACTTGAACACAAAAAGTTGCCGCACTGTTAGAATTTTACAGTCGGCGTAGAGGTCAGATGTTGGATACCTAAAAGGCTTTTTAGTCATTACTTTTAGTATTGCTCTTTGTGCTCTTTCTATTCTGAGAAAAATGGTTTTAGCTGCTCCACCCCATACAGTTATACAGTACCCGAGTACAGATTGGCAGAGGGTGTAGTAAATCATCTTCAGCGTGGCACTGTCGGCAGAGTCTATGAGGGACTTGAAAATGTGGATTAGACGCATAGTTCTTGAAGAAAGGGTATCAATTTGCCTGTCCCACCTGAGTCCAGAATCGATGTGTACACCCAAATACTTAACAGTGACTCATCGTGGGGCAAGCACAAGGTACCGTGGGGTCAGGGTAGGAGTGAGCTACTAGGGTGAAGTCAGATCCCGGAGTATTACCACGTCTTAACACAAAAGGAATGTAAGTGGTTTTATTTAGGTTTAGCGTTAGCAGGTTAGAGTTTAGCCAAATCATTATATTAGACATTGCAGCTTCCGCATTTGTCTTAACCATATCCCAGGTTGAACCACGGACAAGGATTGCGGTATCGTCAGCGTAGGCGTAAACATTACAATTTGGGAGGTTCATCTGACACAGATCGTTAACATAAATCTGAAATAAGTTTGGGCCCAGTATGCTTCCCTGTGGAACGCCGTAAGATATGGTTTCCTCAACACTCAGGCAATTTCCTATCTTGACGCACTGCTTACGGTTTGTAAGGTAACTCCGAAAGATATCTAAAGTAATACCCCGTACCCCTATGGCTTCCAGTTTTGAGATGAGGTAGGGGACAGAAACTGTATCAAACGCCTAAGCCAGCCTGATCAGCGAATATACACAAGTAATCGGCGAATTAGCAAATGCTTGTTCAAGTAAAAACTAAAACAATACATATCATGTGGCGATGCTCGTACAGTTTTATTACGGGTGTCCAGTGTCTTTTTTTGGTGTTGGCTTTCATCCAGTGACTTCTTCCGCTCTGGGTGAAGCGGGAGGGCGTGTCAGACTTTTACTGACTTAAACCCACCCGTATTCCTTCAGTTGCTTGAGTCAGGGCCGCGGTAACTCTCTTTCAAATTTATCGGCGACCCAGACAGGCATCGGCTCTAGCGGACCCCGTCAGTTTTTGCTGACATCTCTTTGAGGCGCGCGTGGAACACTACGTGCCGTTTACTCGGGCCTGGTCCTTATCGGACGGCGTCCAGTACCTACCTTCCGGCTTCATTATCAGATCAGTTCAATGGTACTATTTTCATCAGTACCATTTATTTATATGAATTTGCTTCATCAAAGTTGCTTAACTATTCGAGATATTTTATAACTATGACATACTTATCAAGGGGTTCTAGTGGCCATCTGTGGTATTCTTCATCGTTCCATTTCACCAAATGATACTTTCTGAGTACAAATGCTTGCCATGTTATTGAAAATACCAAAATCTCTATAAGTCTGCCTAAAATATTTGAGAAGTTCACTCGACTTCTGTTGGGAATTCTACCCAACACTTCGGGCGGCCGGAGCGCGCAGTCTACGCTGCACACACATCTGCGTGAGACACACGGCATCGGTGTGTGGGTGCACAGCGCGGCGGCGACGCGGCACGGCTCGGCGGACACTCGCTACCACGGACTCCACCGCGACAGTCGACACCTCTTCCTAATTTCAATTGTTTGTCCGGAACAGTTTAATGTAATTAAAATATAACGGCTTTAAAACCAACCGCCTTTTGATACAGTCCACTCATCTCTTCATCCACGAGCTAACATTGGTCCTTCGAGCCGGATTGGTATTTAACTATGTTCAAAAAAAAAAATACGAACTGAAGAGAGAAAAAAACACCCGCACACGCCCAGAGGAGAAGAAACCGTCAAGAGGTCGACCAACGACGGACTTCGGAACATCCTCGAAACGGTGCCCTATTGCTGTTTTATAAAACACACCACTATATTTTCCGAGTGTGTACCCTCCTTTACAACACATATTCTACATCAACATATTTACCCGACTAAGGGAAAAGGGTTATTTACAGCATTTATTTATAACTTTTTTTTGGAATTCATCGGTAACAAATACCGTCGCAGGTCGCAGCCAAGCGCTCTCTGTCTCTCGAGAAGCTGAGTTTTGGGAGACGCTGCATTCAGGACGACTGACATTTGTGGTTACC
The DNA here is from genome assembly GCA_949775005.1 of Orthosia gothica. Taxonomy (NCBI): domain Eukaryota; kingdom Metazoa; phylum Arthropoda; class Insecta; order Lepidoptera; family Noctuidae; genus Orthosia; species Orthosia gothica. The sequence continues at coordinate 7,350,873 of OX459063.1, forward strand.
ATGCCGCTGAAGGAACGCCAAAGTTGCCTTCAGTCACAGGCGGTACACTCAATGCAAGTTGTCAGTTCAAGTCTTGTGAGCGTTGTCCTAAAGCTTCTGTCTTCGAAGACAGGGAGCCTTCGATAAGCTGTCTTCATTGAATTAGTTTCTTTTTATTTTTTGACACAAATATATTTTCTATATACCCTCATTTACTTACAATATAAATTATTATTGAACATTTTTTATTTATACCTTCACGCATATCTACCTACAGTCGACCGACAATACGGCGGATCTTGTCTCCCGCGGGCTGAAGGCTGATTCCATCAGTCTTTCTTCCTAGTGGGGGGCTATATTCATTATGAGAAATGGCTAGCTGGCTCACTCTAGTAAAGTTAGTTTAAACTCCCATCCTATTTCTTATTCCTCTAATCCCCACAACTCTTTTACTCCTATTCCTTCTGTTTTCATTGGACGGCCACTTAATTCTACTCTCGTCCACAGGTCTCTAATGGCGACGAGAAGCCTTATTTTGAAGAGCTCTAAAGCGACGGGAGTCACCAAAGTGACTAAAGAGGAGCATCATTTTGAGGGGCATGTTCTCATATCTGCCCCCTTCCAGATTTCTTGAAGCCATCGCTTCAACCCGGGCAGCATGTTGGGAATTCTACCCAACACTTCGGGCGGCCGGAGCGCGCAGTCTACGCTGCACACACATCTGCGTGAGACACACGGCATCGGTGTGTGGGTGCACAGCGCGGCGGCGACGCGGCACGGCTCGGCGGACACTCGCTACCACGGACTCCACCGCGACAGTCGACACCTCTTCCTAATTTCAATTGTTTGTCCGGAACAGTTTAATGTAATTAAAATATAACGGCTTTAAAACCAACCGCCTTTTGATACAGTCCACTCATCTCTTCATCCACGAGCTAACAACTTCCATGGGTATCCCATCATCAGATTCTGTTTTGGTGAAAATGGAACCACCTCGAGAGTATACCCTTTCAAACAAACAGAGAATTTTGCAAATCCGTCTATATATAACGGAGCTATGCCCGATCAAATATAAATCCGAATTGAGATCCGAATTGAAAACTTCCTCCATTTTGGGAAAACGGTTAAAAAAAAACCTACCTCCATTTCTTAGATACCCAGAGGCAAGGCAAGTGACATTCTATCATTGAAAGCGTCGCGGCAGCGATTCGATAAGTTTATAGGATTGCGATATCATATATAATATTACTTTATTGATACAGATAACCTTTGTTACAAAACTACTTAGCGATTAGGTTATAAGTTCAGATAAATAAAGGAAGCTCAAATAATGGAAAACCTGCCTCCTAAACTAGGTGAAACCTGTGACTTAGGAATCAGTGTTCTACTGTTACCTACTACGAGTGTTCCAATAAACCTTTCTGTTTGTGTTTTTTATGACGATGAACCAAAAATTATAATTGAATTATTAATTATATAATTGGGGTAATAACAATTATTAACAAAATAAAAAGGCTTTCAATGTGAGATAAGGTTATGCCAAAGACCTTATACGTATTTCTTACTTGGGTTATGCAGAGTAGGATATGTCAGTATTTTGTGTTTTATTCATTTAATTTATTATTATTTTTGTTCTGTGCGTGTGGGTAGGGTTGAGTGTTTTAAAAGAAGAGATGATATTCCGTCCCAAGTAGTGGTACTATCTTGTCTAAAGTTTATAATTGTCAACCTCAGCATTGTCAACCTAAATAAGTAGAAAAGAGTTCGGAGAAGACGTTAATTGTGGAGTAAGTGGCTGCGAGCTGGGTGTCATTTTAGAAGCTAGGTCTTTGCCTATAGTGGCACAAAACTTACATACGTGATTAACTGCAGTATACGGATCAGGATGGGATTTAAAAAGTTCACAAGGAGGAGTACATATCTTTTTATTATTTTTAATCTCTCTAAATAGTGTTTTAGTGTTATGTTTAATTTTTACCAATTCAAATTTTTCGTGGGCTTTTTTAAATTTTCTACGAAGACTATTAAATAAATTCCGTTAACGTAAATATGATAATTGTAAGATATCACTGCAGGGCAACTTGCGAGCCTTTTTATGGAGTTTATCGCAGTGACGAAAGCAACGTTATAGACCTGGAGTAATAAACCAGGGTTTTAAGTTTCTTATTCTTTTGGGAACATTATTACTATCAACATTTTTATTATCATTTGGGCGATATCAATTAGAAATGCTAGGGTTGTTGCAGCTGTGCTAGGGTCCAGCTTAGGTTAGCTCCCAGGTTACAAACACGGATGTTTGTAACCTGAGAGAAATCTTGACCTTCGATATCTTTTATAACATTGGGGTAATCAATTTTTGGGATATTATAAGCTGGTACAGAATGTTCCGCTGGTCCTGTATTATTAATTTCTACAAAAAGGTGTAGGTAGTCGCTGATGTGCGATTCTAGGACAATCACATTTGTAATTTTATTAGATTTTAATATAACGTGGTCGATACAATTATCAATTCTGGTCGGCAAGTAATGTCCAGCTTATATACCATGGCTGGCGTTCAGGGTTAGATAATTGGCACAGCGCTCATCTGCATTAGACGGTTTGATGTCTATATAAGCGTCAAATATAAGAAACACATTGTTAAACTTATTTAGGCAGGAAAGGACATTGTCCAAACTGTCCAATCAAATTCTGCTTTTGTATTATACTAGCTGACCCGGCAAACTTTGTTTTGCCATAAAAAGACCAAACATTTATCTACCCTACCCTACCCTACCCTACCCTACACTACCCTACCCTACCCTACCCTACCCGACACTACCCTACCCTACCCTACCCTACACTACCCTACCCTACCCTACCCGACCCTACCCTACCCTACCCTACCCTACCCTACACTACCCTACCTATAAACCTCACGGAGCTCGAGACCTTTCCAACGAATGCAAAACCTTGGAAATCGGTTCGAGCGTTCTGGAGTTATATCGTCAGCAAGAAACCCGACTTATTTTTATATAGTAGATGACGGCGAACGATACAGGGCGATAATTGCTCATTTGTTATTAATTTGTCATACTGGAGTCGCTTCATTTGACACTTCATTTCATTGTAGAGACCAGTGAGTAGTTACGGATTTATCAATTTCAATATTTGTTTATTGAATTTGCAGGTTTTGGAGTTTCAATTCGGCCATACCCGAAATTAATTTTCTAACTAACGCTGTCTGGTCCACCATGTGTGAATTCTTGAAATTTATCACACGTGGATTCATCTAACCGTGGGCGTTTATGACGTTGACGTTTTTGTTAACAAATTCAGGGTCACTCACAGTCTGTATTATATTCGGGACTGATTACGTCTAATCCATCGTAGTACCTGGGTTTATTTCCGATTTATTGGGAGGAAAACGCCGAGTGGCCGCAATGTAGGTTATTACCAGGGATATTTCTTAATACGAGAATATCGTTTAGGCGTAGCACGTGGTCCGTAGCCGAATGCTAACGCTTAGCACTGGTTACGCTAATGACGTACCTCTAATCGTAACGAGTATAATACTCACAACGGATCTTTGTGTCTCTGAATTGGCTGCACGAGGCTGCGCAGTAGCTATTTTTCTGTCAATATTGAAAGTGAAAATAGCATTGTATATCTATCTCTTTCACTCGCATACGTTTGTCGCATCATCCTATCGCGCTTACTCTATGTAGTTAATCTGTTTCGTGCGCAATAGTTGACAGAGCCAACTTCAGAGACACAAAGATCCGCTGTGAATATTATATCTCGTAGCCGATATCCGTGCGCGCAGCAGTGTGACGTCATCGTAGCCGACGTTACTCGTGTGTTGTATGTTATTTCGCCTTTCGTATTAAGCGATTGCATGGCACGGTAAGTAAGCACGCAGCTCTTCCTCGCCGCGCATCTGTGGTCATAAATCGAATCCTCACCAATCACTTGCAGAATACTGGCCGAATCTCGAGACGATACGTTGTTAAGTCAATTATCACTTTCTAGGCCCGCCCAGTAGGCGTGATCGGGACATACAATCAATTAAGGTGCGGCAGAGACTAAAATTTAAGTTCCACTAATAAACCAATAGGAAAAAGAATGAGATATCGACACAAAACACGTCAATTATCAGAACCAATCAGCAAACATGACGTTCGTTTCCGGATTGGCAATTTGTTAACGAAAGAATTACTAGAGATCTCAGTTAAGTCATAAAAAAACACTGTAGAGATTATGCCTCTGGCATATATTTCTATGATTTTTTCAACAGGTATGTCGCTACGTAGATCGCTGTGCGTTAATAGACTGATGTGTTTCAAAACAGATAATTGTATACAAGCCGTGACACACTCAGATCTGAAAAACAATATATCACGGGAATTTAACGCGATGATTTCGAATGTTTATTTACCTATTTCAGCCGACGGTAGTCCACGGCAATAGGTAAATAAACAATCGAAATCATCGCCTTATATTCCTGTGATATCACATCACATCATCAGCCTATTAATGTTCCCACTGCTGGGACACAGGCCTCCTCTCTGTGAGAGGGAATGGGCCGTAATCCACCATCGCGGGTTGCTGGTTATCACATATCTTCGAATTTTTGGTTCTAAGACATGCCGGTTTCTTCACGATGTTTTCCTTCACCGTTTTGAGAGGAGTGGTGATGTAATAATTTACACAAAGTAAAGCGCCTGCCTGGGCTCGAACCCACGACCTACAACTTGTAAGTACTGTACGATACCACTGGGCTACCACTGCTCTAATAAAGCTCTAATAAATTCCCGTGATATATTGTTTTTCAATTATGAAACGCGAATGTTTTAAAGTTAAGTAAGTACACTCAGATCTTATTGTTGATGCTCAGAAAGGTCAGTTGCACAGCTCTCATAAACGGATTGCGTGTATGTGATGCGTCCCAAAGTGCATATGGTGAATGTATTTATTTAAAATCAGTAAACAGTGATGGTGAAATTACTGTCAAGCAGTTATGTGCCAAGTCAAAGGTGTCCCCTTTAAAACCCACCACAGTAAAAAGCCCCGAATTATGCGCTGCATTATTATCCGCTAAGCTTTGTAAATCTGTTACAGATGCTTTCCGGTACAGGTCAGGCAACACCGTACACTGGAATTAATATTTGTTTTGGGATATTTACCATGTATCTATATTTAGATACAAGCTATCTTCAACACCTTAACGACCTACATGAGAAGATTCGTTTTGCGAAATGGAACAAAACAGCAGCCTAATTGTGTAAGTAAATTCGGCGATTTTTTGGTTCTAGGACATGCCGGTTTCCTCACGATGTTTTCCTTTCTGAGAGCAGTGGTGAAGAAATAATTTACAGAATTTTTTGAGGTTATGTGAAAAAAGTGTCAATTCAAAAGTAGTAGATCTTTTTATTATCTACAACTTTGCCATTTAACTTTTTTCCATAGGACTTGTAGTTTTGCCGGAAATCAAGATAAACCATTTTTTACCCTTAAAACTCACCCCCTCCCACTTCCCGAACTCGGATCGACCGTAATTTATTTTTCCTTTCATTTTGATCATATTCCCCTCCTTTTGTAATGGGTTTCATCCTACTGTAATTTTTTTTTGTTTCAAAAATTATCGACCCTGGTCTATAACTAGTGAGACGAGTTCTGATAGAAGCGGCATCGTGCGTGAAAAACGAGTGAGAAAGAGGGTAGACAGATACTCGTAAATGACACCCACCCGCAAAGACTTTAGTTCTCGTGATCATGGCGCTTGTAACGGTGCCGAAATATCGAGCTCTCAACCAAAATTTAAATATACATGGTAAATATCCCGAAACAAATATTAATTCTAATGATTGTGACCATGTCAGCTTAAAAACTTATATAGTACACTGGAGTGATTCCAGTGTATTCATAAGTTGGATAAATATTGATCCTAAAAAATTAAATATGTTTGTAGCTAATCGTGACTGTGAAATACTTTGGCGCTACGTTCCTGTTCCTACTACCATGAACCCAGCAGATTTAATTTCTAGGGGAGTGGATGCAAAAAACTTATTGCCTATCCTCTTTTTAATAGGTACATCAATGTTGCCTATGGACTTGTGTGGTTTTTTCATACAAATGAAAGCTATTGGCCCGTCTTAAATAATTCGAAGTTAGAGGAATATGAAAGCACACACGTCAACAATTAGTGATCAGGATTAGTTTTACACTTGTAGTAGAAAAAAAAAAAAAAAAAGTGTCAATGATGTAGTGACTAAAATTGAAAAGGGTAATGTTAAGATGGTTTGGCCATATTGAGAGGATGAATGAAAGTCGACTAACGAGAGGTATTTACAAGGCAGACGTGAATGGAAACGCTGGCAGGGGACGCCCTAGAAAGACATACATAGACCTTATAGGTTAGGTTTAGGTTCTCTAGGTTTGAAGTGCGCAGTACCCATAACCGGCGTGTGTGTATGACTAGATGTATGAATGTGTGTGAAGCAAAAGAAGTATGTAAGCATCGTAGCAGGTGGCGTTCTGTAGTTTCTGCCTATCCCCATGGGAAAAAGGCGTGAGTTTATTTATGTATGTATAAGTGTCAATTTTTTTTTCAAATGTATAAAGTCATTTTAAAGCCTGTACGGTTACTACGAATGCTGAAAATTACTGAGAAACGTTCGTAGGGATTCGAAATGGTTTATAGTTTAGTTTTTTTTTCATTTGTAGTAAAGAGAAAAAAAAAGTAAAAAAAAAATGTAACACACGTCTAATTACGAGTACTATAAACATTGTTTTACATGTTCAATGGATCTTACCACTAGCGCCATCTGCGTATAAAGCTGTAAACTATTATCAAGAAGTAAGCGTAGTCAACTCATTTTGTTAATATCATTGATTGTACTATAAATAGTTCGCAAGATTGATACTAGATGTCACTGTTCACTAATATCGGCCTCGCTACAAACATTATTTATTAATATTATGTTTTTTTATTAATATTATTACTAATCAAGTGCACCTACGACTACATCCTACTTGGAATAGTGCGTAAGACTCTCTGGCTAGCTAGTTTTGTGACTTTTCGTTATATTTTTTGGGTGAAAGGTCATCTGCCGCCTCTCTCGTCCAGGCGGGTGTGGTGAAGTTTGTGGAAGCCGTATTTATTAGCCTTATGTACTGTTTATATCATAATTGTCTGTAATCATCCTTAATTGTTAGAAATGACTGAATAAATCGGCTAGTCAAAACCCTGGAGTTTTCCTCACTGCCAGAACAAGTGACGTCCTCGACTTCCAGTCAACGCAACCCTTACAAGTATCTTTTATTTTTAAAAACTTAAATTCAATAAGCCCATAAAACGATACTGACACAAAATAGTAAGTATACAGAAGGGCCACTCCCGCCGTTTAGAAAATTGACAGCTAAACTTGACAGATTCACTAGGGTTGCTACTATATTGATTCCGAATTTAAAAAAACCGACCAAGTGCGAGTCGGACTCGCGCACGAAGGGTTCCGTACTTGGTAAATTGCGGTTTACGATTTATGACGTTTTAAAAAAAAACTACTTACTAGATCTCGTTCAAACCAATTTTCGCTGGTAGTTTACATAGTAATGTACATTATGTATTTTTTTTAGTTTTATCATTCTCTTATTTTAGAAGTTACAGGGGGGGGGACACACATTTTACCACTTTGGCAGAGTCTATCGCGCAAACTATTCAGTTTAGAAAAAAATGATATTAGAAACCTCAATATCATTTTTGAAGACCTATCCATAGATACCCCACACGTATGGGTCTGATGAAAAAAAATATTTTTAGTTTTAGTTTCAAGTATGGGAACCCCCAAAATTTATTGTTTTATTTTTATTTTTGTGTGAAAATCTTAATGCGGTTCACAGAATACATCTACTTACCAAGTTTCAACAGTATAGTTCTTATAGTTTCGGAATAAAGTGGCTGTGACATACGGACGGACAGACAGACAGACAGACAGACAGACAGACAGACAGACATGACGAATCTATAAGGGTTCCGTTTTTTGCCATTTGGCTACGGAACCCTAAAAAAGAGTAGGTTGCCCAAGTTACAAACATAAATACATAGATTCTTCTAAACATACATCATAACATGCTTACATGCCTTAGAGGGTAGACAGGGCATCAAATATCCATTTAATATCACGAAACATTTAATATTACGCCACATACGATGAATATTGGAGAGTTTACTCTCCAAGATGTAGTAATAGTGTAATAATGATCCCACTTAAAAATTAAATTGTAAAAAGCTCCAAGCTCGACAAAAATATAAATGTGAAAAAACAGGTACCTAATAAAATCAAAAAACTAAAGATCTTAAACAAGAAGAAAATTATGCTGTGCAGTCGGAGGAAACATATTTGTAAGCTGTATGACTTGAACCTTATTATTATGACAAGTTCCCAATTTCATCTATGGGCTTAAAATAATTTATTATAATCCTAGATAATGAATTTCTAATTTGTCACCTTGAAAGATTAATGACCTTTATAACTTAAAAGTAATTAAAAGAAAGAATTAAAAAGAAAAAAGTAAATTCGGTCTGTAACAAATAATAAAGGTAACCCATCCAATGCAACCAACCTCGTTACAGTACTTAATGTATGAATGACGTGACAAACGCATGCACAAAGCAATCATGACAGCCGCGACTGAGCTCGGTCCAATATTGCCCAATATTCCCTGTAAAACCGAAATGTCAAAGTGAGAGTGGCCCCTCTGTCTGCGGCGCGCCGCCGCTTACGTACTTTGTGATACTGAGAAACGTTTGTGGAGGTTAGAAGAGGTTTGTAGTTTCGTTTTTGTCGTTTGTAGTATGCTGAAAAAAATAGTTGAAGTATTTTTTCATAAAGATAAATTCATCGATTTTTTTTTCATAAAAGTAAATTCAGTTTGAAAGACTATGGATACAAACGCTGGAGATGGCATTCAAAGAGAACGTGCGTAACGGTTACCTCGGCCTCCATGCATGCCCTGCACAGGGGACTGTCCGTTATGCCTATTGTGTGGAAGTGTTTGTTGAGTGAGCAGTGTCCCGTGATGGTCACCATCACCCGACGCAGGCCATTCCTGTCCAGGCGTAAAAGACGCCTGGTAAGCCTACTGTCCAAGGATGGCAGAGCTTCTTTGGACTGCCTACAGCCTCACATCACAGTGGCCTCTATAATATTTTTATGCAGTGCTGTTACTCGCAGTCTAGTCCCATTACATAGTTTAGGTAGTTTACGGTTACGCAGCTGCATTACTGGTGTTTCAACTTTCAAAAGGAGTTTATGTGAAGGAAACCCTGAAGTGTTAACACCGTTAAGGAACTCCACAGGATAGTAAACTGCTTCATCCGCTTGTAGCACTGAATCGATAGACCTGGATTCAATGTCTGATCCCTCAGACGACTTAAGAAGTATGTCATTAATAGCAGCTGCACTGTTGTTTTCCGGAGTCAGTAATGCACGTTCGCACAGCCAATCCGTAGACTTCGTTTGTATATTAAAAACATCAGGATATACTCTAACTAATATATCTGTTATAGTTGTCACTAATATAGCCAGCCGAGAAGGTATACATATTTTACCTTCGGATTTCAGATTCAGGATAATCTCCATTTTCTATTTTAAGTAATAGCTCATAAAACTCTCCAGCAAACGTATCTCTTCTTAAATGGACTCGCATAATTATTTAAAAAGAGAAATATTTTTCATACAAATTTAACACCTGAAATTCAAACAATCCTACATTAAGTGTTGCATTTATTTTGATAATAAACAATTTATTTTTCATACAAACTTAAGCACCCTTTTTAGGAAGGATTTTTTAAATTTCATTCCTTAAAAGGGGAAAAAGAGGTATATTTTTTTATCTAAAATAAATTGTTTATTGTCAAAATTACTTAGGGTTTTAATATTGATGCTTTTCAATACAATTAAAGAAACACGTATTTAAATATTTATTGAATTCCATTTCTTAAAGGGTAAAGTATATAATATATAAATAAAAAATAAATAAGTAAAAAAAAATTTTGCATACAAATTTAAACACCCTTTTTACAAAGGGTGTTAAAATTTGTATGCAAAATTTTTTTTTTTACTATCAAAATTTGTTGAAATTTGGTGTATATGCTCTTCAATACAATTAAAGCAACACTTACTAAAGGATTTTTTGAATATCGTCCCTTAAAGAGGTAAAAAAGGGGGTGTTGAAGTTTGTATGAAAAAAAAAATTTTTATTTATATCAAAATTACTTGAAATTTTGTGTTTCTATTATTAAATACAATTAAAGTAACACGTAATTTAGGTTTTTTTTTTATTTCATCCCTTGAAGGCGTAAAAAGTGGTGTTAATTGTCATCATCATCTTCCTGCCCTTGTCCCATGTTACTTGTGGTCGGCACAACACGTTTTCTTCTTCCATACCGTCCTGCCCCCGTCATTCCATCACTGACGCCCTTTTCTTTCATATCACTCCTCACACAGTCCATCCATCTTTTCTTTGGCCGTCCCCTCCCTCTCCATCCATCCACAGTGCAGCAAACCGACAAACGCGCGTCGACTGCTGCGTTACATTACTCAACTGGCACAATAATGAAGGGATTTTAAATCGAATCATTTTCAAAAAAAATACTTGTGAGCTTTTGGTGGGCTAGTGCCGGTGTCGTTCACTACAGCTTTCTTAAATCTGCCCAGACGATTACGGCGGATGTCTATTGTCAGCAACTGCAAACCATGATGGAAAAGCTAGCTGCTAAACAGCCGAGGCTGGTCAATCGCTCCAGGCCAATGCTGTTTCAGGACAACGCTAGACCACACACTGCACAACAGACGGCTACCAAGTTTGAGGCACTTTAGCAATTGGAATATCTAAGACATCCATCGTACTCCCCGGACCTTGCTCTAACAGATTACCATTTGTTTCGAAATTTGGATAACTTCTTGCAAGGGAAAAAATTCAACTCCGATGGGGTAGTCCAAAGCGCCTTCAAAGATTTTATTGTTTCCCGTCCGAATGGTTTTTAGGGTTCCGTACCCAAAGGGTAAAAACAGGAACCTATTACTAAGACTCCGCGGTCCGTCTGTCTGACTGTCACCAGGCTGTATCTCATGAACGGTGATAGCTAGACAGTTGAAATATTCACAGATGATGTATTTCTATTGCCGCTATAATAACAAATACTAAAAACAGAACAAAATAAATATTTAAGTGGGGCTCCCATACAACAAACGTGTTTTTTTTTGCGAAAATGGTACGGATCCCTTCGTGCACGAGTCCGACTCGCACTTAGCCGGTTTTTTAGTTAAGGGATCAGTGAACTACCTATGAGATTGCAAAAGTGCATAGATAGCAATGGTACATACTTTATTTAACTAATATATAATATTAAAAAAAAACGACTTTATCTCCTCCTTTAAAAAACGCCAATTTCATGTAATGACCTAATATAACGAATATTTACTTTAAATATACAATAATTCGTGACCACTATTTGAGTCAGACTAAATAGCTCTCATCTAGAGACAAAGTCATAATAATTATTAATAGGTTTCTTGTTTTATTTGTATTTATTAGTCTTTACCCCAGGGGATTGTGTCACCTAGCTACGTCACTGCCCAGGGTCCTTCTAAACTCTATTTTATTACCCTGATAGTTGACAGTGGCATTGTCATTACATACTTTAAATCGTTTATCTGGTGTTTCAAACGATAATATTTCTATGTACATAGGTAAAAACATAAAGCCTGTGTATGTTGCAAAATGAACAAATTCGTTTAATAATACCAAATGCACGCACAATCTCATTACATGGAGGATTTAACCGCAAAATCTAATTCACAAGTATGTGTATACCAGATGGTGGAAAGAAGGAACATCTCTCTGAGGATTCACTATATTCGATTCGAACCACGAATTTGTGGGCGGAGTTAGTCCGGCCGTACCATTTCCGAACGTGTGTAGAGTGGTCCGCCGGACATTATTATTATTTATTGAGTCCATCTCGGTCCGCTTGTTTTCACATCCTATATGGTCTGCTCCGTACCATATCCAGACGTGTGTAGGGTTGTCGGCTGGTTAGGCCGTACCAACTACGACCAGCTTTGAAAAAGTCCCCGATTTATGGTTGATCTATACTGATTTTGGTTATTGTCGCCCGATATTTTTACATTCAACTTAGTGATTAATAAAATAGGAAAATAATGTTATAATACGGCAACACTAAGATTTGTGGGTGAAGTTAGTCCGGCCGTACCATATCCGAGCGTGTGTATCTAAGCAAGAACGGATTTGTGGGCGGAGTTATTCTTGCCAAATCCGGACGTGTGTTAGCACTATAATGGACAGAAGAGAGTTTATTAAAATTGGCACTTATCTCTTCTTATCCTGTGTTTCCCCAGTTTTTTAGTTTCTCGGCAATTTCCGTTTCTTCCATACAGATACCATGTCCCCGTAATTTCTTCGATCTTAGGTGGTGCAGTGTGCGCTGAAAGATCCTGCGGTCGACTAGCAGTATCATCAATCACCATGTTGTAATGCTCTACGGATTGAGTACAAACATAGCCATCTTATTTTGTAGATAATTTGCAATTTATTACATCGCCAGATTTGCTAGTGTTGTAAACATTGTTTGACAGTTAATTTTGTCGAGGACTTAAAACTATGTGACATCCCTTTACTTGTTGGGACTTCGTTTGTTTTATATTCCTTGATCAGAGACTCGTCTTTCGACTATCGCTGAAAATGGCATGCCTTGACAGAACAGGTAAATCTGTTGTAATAGCCCTAAAATACCATTTCAGACACTAATCTTTATGGTCCTCGTATTATCGATCTGACCTAGATTTTGATCTGCAACCTAATTGCGTATCTGTTTTAATAGCACACGCCTTCCCTTTTATTTTGGTAACTCAACAATATTCATTGCATGTTTTACGCTGCTGAGTCTTGCCACGGGGTATAGTGTTACCCAGTTACTGGGTTGTGGAGGTCAGACAGGCAGTCGCTCCATGTAAAACACTGGTACTCAGCTGAATCCGAACCACTAAATTGTATTTCTTTTACTTTTGTTTTGTGGGGTGGGGACCTGCAGCCTAATTGTGTAAGTAAATTCGGCAAAGGAAAGAATCTGTTTCTTAAACACACACATACACAAAAAAGTTGAATAAGGATTCAACTTTTTTGTGCATGTGTGTGTTTTTGGGAAAGAAACAGATTGTTTCCGTTGCCGAATTTACTTACACAATTAGGCTGCTGGTGATTTGTAATACAGGCATTCCTATGCCTAACTCAGACACCAGCTCCTCACACATTCCAGACTAAGAATTTATGTACCTGTATTTTTATAACTAAGTAACTTTTAATGTCTGTTTTGTGAGGAGAAATAAACGATTTTATTATTAATCCGGTAAGACTGGAAGCCGACCCCAACAACAATTGGGAAAAGGCTAAACAGATGATGATGTTTTACGCTGCTGAGTAGACGGATTTTTGAATATATAATAACATATGAAGCAAAGAATGCAAGGGAATTAATCCATTCGTAGGGTATGGATTGATGCCCTTGCATTCATGCTTGCATTGCTTCTTTACACTTACACAATTCGGATACTGCAGTTGTATTACGTAATGAATTCGACAAGGCAAAAGGCAAAGAGTATGAACAATCCCACCGCACTATTCCCAAACCACTGCAACTCCTGAAAGCCAGAATCAACAGTGGCGACCACCAGAAAAGCGCCGAGGCATTGAAGCTCGACCAAGTCCCGGAGAATGAATTTTTTAACTGTCTTGGATCCCGCAACGAAATTAATCAGAAAAGAATAACGGAGGAGTAGAAAAATATAAATTTCCACTTCCCTCCATATCAAGCAGGAGACAACAACAAAACAAACTAAACAATCAACATAACAATCGACCATGCGAGATGAAAGACGCTATGTGAATTTCCGTCGATATGATTGGTCGATTGTTCATACTCTTTGCCCTTTGCCTTGCCGAATTCACTTAGGTACGCAATAAAGCTGCTACACTTTTTAATAGAGACTGATATGATTTGACTCAAACGGTAAGAGCATAATGCCGATACATTTGTAAAAATGTCCATAATTCTTCACCGTCTGACATAATATGGAAGTTTCACAAATCAATTGGAATCACACAATCATCCCCTCATACTGTATCATCATCTCTTAAGTTTCTGAGTGATTGGAATAATCACTTTTATCTTCAATTATGCTTACGGCTGTTGTTAAAAATAATACTATAAGTGATATTACTTCCATGCCAAGTATACCTCCCGAATATTTTTCGTTTTCCTCGGTTACCGACGCTGAGATCCTAAAAAGGCTTTGATGGAGTGAGCCGATCCATGTTATCCCTCATTTTTAAAAGTATCCTTCCCATTATCACACACATCATCAACTTCTCTTTGCATGCTGGTGAGTTTCCTACAATCTGGCGTAAGGCATTCATTATCCCTCTTCCAAAAAATTCCAACACCACTTTATCTAATCACTACATTTCAATTTCCATTCTCCCTTTCCTCTCTAAGATCCTAGAAGCAGTTGCTCTCAACCAAATATCCTCCTTCGTGTCCCGGCATAACCTATTATCCTCTTTCCAATCTGGTTTTCGGCCCGGCCATAGTACAGCCACAGCCTTGCTTAAAGTTACTGAAGACGTCAGGAACGGCTTAAAGAGTTCGAGGTTAACCGTGTTGGATTTAATAGATTTCTACAATGCTTTTAATACCGTCGATCACGACATTCTCCTTTCCAATCTGTCTCAAATTGGGGTTTCTTCGTTTGCACGGGATTGGTTTTCATCATATCTTCGTGGTCGCCAGCAGGCGGTACGTGCTGATCAGAAATTCTCTGATTGGGGCGCTCTGGAAACGCATTCCACAAGGCGGTATACTCTCTCCACCCTTATTTTCTTTTTTTATTAACTCTATTACTGCTATCCTCAAATGCTCCTCCTCATTAGCATACCATCTGTATGCTAATGACATGTTCTACGCGCAAACGGACTTTCTCAATCTGGATAACAGCATGTTGGATTCTGACCTTCAAGCAATCGCCGACTGGTCTATCAGATTTGGGGTTACTGTCAATGTCAGTAAATGTCAGGCTGTCCTTATTGGTAGTTCATCTTTTCTACGAACTTTGGACACATAGCCTTCTAATGCCGTTTATTTTCGTTATCCCTCTCTCGCCTCACGTTAAAGACTTAGGCCTATACATTGATCCTGTCTGGGTCGCGGATAAATTTGAAAAAGAGTTACTGCGGCCTTGGCGCAAGCAACTGAAGGAACACGGGTGGGTTTTAGTCAGTAAAAGTCTGACACGCCCAAGTCTCTAGCTTCACCCAGAGCGGGAGAAGTCATTATATGATTTCCGACACAAAAAAAATAAAATAAAAAAAGGCCTATACATTGATGACAGGTTAAGCTGGATTAAGCAGTGTGAAAATGGCTAACCTGAGCAAGGTTAGCACATAGTCACATTCACACTGCGGTATCTCTATAGATTCAAACATTTTCTTCCGTCTAGCACTAAAACCACCTTGGTTCAAACTCTTGTGTTGCCTATAATCGACTATGCTGATGTTTGTTACTCTGATCCTTTTTAACCCAAAGGTTGACTGGTAGAAAATGCTTTGCTGCATTAAGTCCGCCTATGTATCACCATTGTACATAACGTTTAAATAAATAAATGATTTAACATATTTCTTATATCTATTATATATTTATCGAATACAAAGAAGACCTTAATACGAATTATTTCAAGAGTTTAAACCCGAGATGGTGTAAAATTTGCACACACCTTGAAGTGTTTACTCTAGAGATGCTTACGAAACTTTCTCGTTCACTTATTTCTCAGAGCTCGCGGTAAATAAATGTAAAATTATTTGTAGTACTAGCTATTGCCCGACTTCGTCTGCGTAGCATAAGTACTTCAATTACTTATCATATTCTTTATATCGCGCAATAATATTACTTGAGAAATTATTTGTTCACCTATTATCAAACAAACTTCCACCCCCTTACAGACGATATCCAAGATTAAAACTATCCTAAGCCCAACCCAGGGTCTCAATCTATCTCCATAACAAATTGCATCTTAATCGGGTAAAAAAGGTAACAGATAGACAGTTTCGCATTTGTATAGAGAGATTATAGTATATAGTATGGAAGAATTATTCTTTATGATTACAATCAACCGACTGTATGTCGCCGTCAACATAAAAGGACATATACAGACACTTGTGAAACGGAACGTGCACGGTAAAATCTCTATCAAATCAGATTTTTTTACGCTTTACATAGGTACTTGACATTGTTGGCCACCTGCAGTAGTTCCTGCACGCTCCAATTATACTTACAAATATAGGCTTCTTGCCGCCTAAGTATGGACTAAATAATTTAGGTGAAAATTGAAAGGATACCACGCTATCCGCTATCAGTTTTCACCGAGGTTCGGTCGTAAGGTCGTAATTGCACACCTTGGTCGTGTCAAGTGCGAAAAGATTTCATCTCGATTGAAAATCTACCCTGTATAAGGGTCAGGACCAAATTTTCGACGTAATTGCACAACGGAAATCACATGTCACACTGGAATATAAATGTTCGATAATAAATCGCACAATGGAATGAATATTATTCACGACAAATTCTACAAGTTGCAACAATTAACAAATTAAAAAAAAATATGAGGCAAAAATATTCTTAGGTAGTCAAGCAAGGACATGCGTATTTTACATAGCGTAAAAAGACACCGAGTTGTTATTGTATTTTATTTGAAGAAATTAAGTTTCAAGAGCAGGGGTGGCCCAGTGGTTACGGTCCCAACTTACGAGTTGCAGGTCGTGGGTACGAACCCGAGCAGGCGCTTTACTTTGTGTAATTTATTTCACCACCACTGCTCTCAAAACGGTGAACAAAAACATCGGGAGGAAACCGGCATGTCCTAGAACCAAAAATTCAAAGACATGTGACATCTACCAATCCGCACTGGGCCCGCGTGGTGGATTATAGTCCACTCCCTCTATGAGAGGAGGTCTGAATCCCAGCAGTGGGAACATTAAAAAGGCTGATGATGTGATGATGTGAAGTTTCAAGTTTAGTTGTTTAATGAATAAGACAATTTACAATTTAAAAAGATAATTATTATTAGCAAATATCCAAAATTATTTTAAGGCGTGTAAAGTTTGCAATTAGCCGTGGTATAACTAAAATGCCGTTATCTGACATCTGGTCGATTTTTAATAAATATATATCGATCGATAGACATTTTTTTTCTCATTAATATAGCATCAAAAGTAAAAAAT
This sequence comes from Orthosia gothica, assembly GCA_949775005.1. Classification (NCBI taxonomy): domain Eukaryota; kingdom Metazoa; phylum Arthropoda; class Insecta; order Lepidoptera; family Noctuidae; genus Orthosia; species Orthosia gothica. The sequence continues at coordinate 7,368,183 of OX459063.1, forward strand.
CGACCAGATGTCAGATAACGGCATTTTAGTTATACCACGGCAGAATAATCTGTCACTTTGAGTCGGAAACCACAGTGTCTGTATCCGTCAAAAATTTGGACCTGACCCATAATCCACAACATAATGCAAATGTAACCAAATATTATAAATAAGGTTTATTTTCAGGGGGCAGTAACTTGTAAGGGCAGATAAATGATGTTAATAGTAGAACACTTAATAAATATTGAGAATTGTGAACTTAAGTACACCTATTGACGGAATCTGTAAAATTTCAGGCTGCAAGAGGGGTTTTACTAAGAGAGCTCGAGACAAATGTGTACGATGTTGGTATTTTTCATCATATATTGTCGACACCTAACTCTAGTGCTGCATATAGTTTAATTATGTTTTTGTTGTTACGTTTTATGTAATAAGGTCCGATGCACCTGACATATACATTTGTATAAAAGTCCCTAATTAAAAATAACAATATTATAAAGAGGAAAGATTTTTTTGTTTGTTTGTACCGAATAGGCTCCGAAACTACTGCACTGATATTAAAAATTCTTTCACCTGTGGAAAGCTACATTATTCCCGGGTAACATAGACTATCATTTTGACTGGAACGAAGCCGCGGGGGTCAGCTCATTAAAAATAAAGAGAAAAAAAGTTCTCGCCAAACTTCTTACCCGGTCTGAAGTTGGTTTTCCGATGCGCGAGGCACGAATCGGTGCTGTTTTTGTATGAGATTTATTACTGCGCAGCCATTGAAACCAACTTCAGGGAGGCCAAGAAGTTTGGCTTGAAGTGCGAGAACTATAGTTTTGTATTATTTTAAGTATTTTCTGAAAACTAAAGTTTGCTTACATAAATAACCAAGTTTTGTAATTGTTTTCAGTGAAATTACAGGATAAGTTAACAACAGTTAAAATTAACTGTTAGATTGTTACACACAGTAATTTATATTATTAAATATTTAAATAAGGACTTTGCACTGTGCTTAAATAAACTCAGAGCTACCAATTCATTTTATAATATTTGCACTTATGTCCTAATTCGGGCCAAGTTTACACTTATGACTAAATAATTTGTTTAAAAAGTTAAGCAATTAAGAAAAAGTCATGTAGGCAGATTTGGGTAAGATGTATGATTATTATAATAAGCTTTTGTTACGAAATAAAATGGTGTGTGCGTGGTGCTAGCGAGCATTTATGATTTTTCATCTTTCATCATTAGCGTCCATTGCAAAGATGGCTATTTTTTTAACTAAAGAAAATAAAATAATTTGTCTTCAAAAAAATAGATCTCATTTTAAATAATACATCAGGGGGTGACCATAAGCTTTTAGGGCAAGGTTATTTTGAGTGTATATAAGGGACTGTGACATGTTTATGACTTGTATGCATCTGTCCCATACGCATAAGTTACCAGAATCGAAACACCAAAAAATCTACATAAAAAAACACCAAAACGTGCCTAAAAACAAATTTGTGTTCCTAGTTTTTTTACTACAACCAACTTAGAAGTAGCTTCACAGTTTGTACGTAAGTATCAATCGCAAGTCAATCCCAGCATTATACTAAGCAACAATTTGCATTTAAATTTTTCTTTTGATTTCTCGTTTTGTTTTTGCGTCATTCTTGGCGCATATAATAGTAGATTATGCACCAAGGGGATAAAGCAGTGTCTTACGTCACGGGTGGCATATTGAACCCTGAGTGTAACGAGGGAATCTAGAGTTGACTTCCGAGCGAACCGAGGGTGATAAGTAGAGTCCCGAGTGAAGCGACGGATTCAAGCTGCCCAAGATGAAGACAGGCTTTATCCCAGAGGGGCTTACTCCACTTTTCACACCTTCTGCGAGACAATAAAAAGCTGCTGTATCTATTGATTTGAATAATGTGTTTGATGCTTATTGTAGATCTGGGCATTTAATATTGCACCATACACTGCTTGTATTTCGAGTTTATGCTAAATGTTGGAAATAAACTAAAAGGACGAATTACGACACAGTCTTGACTCCTACTTTTGTTGTATTTCATTGAACAAAATCGTCATAAGCTTTTTCGTATCTATTTTTTGGTTTTTCCGGTAGTAGATTTATTAATAATCTCTAAAGCGCCTGTTTTGATAAACTCTGGAGTAGTATCACTATAACGCGAATTTATCTAAATATAAAAGACAAAGTCCCGACTGACATATCAACGTCCAGCCTCCTCCTCGCATCGTGTTCCTCATTACTGAGGGTCGTGATTCCGCGGTCTTCGTGAAATCAACTTCTCCTTCACCAATTTGCGCCATCTGCTTCTGTCTTTAGCGTCGGTGAGAGCATCGTGCAGCCTGGTATTTAACGATTGGTCTGACCATTTGATTGGACTTCGTCCCCTCGGACGTTTCCCTTCCATATTGCCAGTAACCATCATCTGGTCCAACACACCATACAACAAAGGAAAACGTCCATCCTAAACCACTAATAACAGAAGTTTGAAATTTTGATTTTATGCTGTAGTGTCAAAGAAAGGATTTTTTGAAATTCATCCTCTAATAAGGTTAAATAGGGGATGAAAGTTTGTATGGTCATTTTTATATACTCCAAGACCGTCTGGACACTCAGTTCGATTTTCCAGAACTGAGCATGAGACCAGAATCCTGAGGTAAAAAAACCAGGGCTGATATCATGAGTGGTGACTCTCAAACTACCAGTAGAGCAGAAACATAAGAAAAAAAAGTATATCCGGGGATGGAATCATTTGTGGTAAAGACTCTTGAAATACCAGGAAATCAGAATCATGAAGGGTCAAAAATCACAAATCTAAATTAAACTGAGCAAAGCCGGGGTGGGCAGCTAGTATTGCAATAATTCACTGAAAATCACAGCACCAAACATCGTCTTTTGTTTCAAATTCTTTAAAATCGCGCCATTTTCCCTTTTGTTGATGGTGGCCAATTCGATTTTCGAACAAACCTCTTTACAATACCATATGGGCATTTTTTTACCTTGAGGTTTCACCCGAATTTGACGTTCAATATGCAAATCACTTTACTCCCTTGGGAGTTTCATACAACTTTACTCCCCTTGGGCGGTAATGCACTACTTTACGTTGAGATTACATGTTATGTAATTGGACATTGTCGAGCAGGTTCTGTGAAAACTCTGTTTTATTTTATTTTAAATCAACACATTTAGTCAGGACGCTCTACAATTTAGGAGATAGTTCTGATTAATTTATAAACACAAATAGATATTGTAATTATACTTCAGTGAGAGAGTAATATTGTTGTCTAATAAAATGACTTACACGTACTGCATTAGTTATTTATTTCGAGGAGAAGCTTAAGTATATATTCTTGCAAAAATAACTATTTCTCATCAAATCAATAGTAAAGTTAGTTTTAGCAGAATAGTTACTATTTGTAAATATTTGCCATCAGTAGATATGGACTATGGATCAGTAGATATATAGACTCCTTTGTTTCAAGACAAGCCTAACCAAATTAACCAAACCACAAAATTTAGTAACCGAAGCTTTCATTATATACATGACTACTAATAACAGCTAGTAACTGTCCCACTGCCGGTGAAAAACCTCTTCTCATGCAGAGAAGGCGCAAACATTGATCACTAGGTATCGCTTGCTCAATAAGTCAACCCGGTTTAGCGATTTCAAACTTTATTGAAATTGTATACATCCATAGATGACTGAAATACAGATACATATTCTCATGCCCGTAACTTAGAAATATTTAACTTACTTACTAACCACTTATACATACATAGGCCCTATGTATTACATAGGTAGAGATGAGTGCTGTTGTTATTTTTCAGCAACGACACGGGGTCTCATTGCTAAGAAAGAATATTTGGTTCAAATAAATCTCACTAGATGACGCGACATGTACACACAATTCAATAGAATTGTGTTAAAAATTAACATTATCTGGAATTGAACATAAACATTGTATGTTCTTGTTTAACTATCTCTCCTAAGTACAAAATTATGGAATATTTGAACGGATCATTTAAAATTGATGCCATAGATGGCGCATTTTTAAATTTCTGAGGCATTCAACTCGATTGTTAAAATTTGCATTTTAACACATATTAGTCCAAAAAAACTGTAACAACGTGCAAAAAAATACTATAAAACGAACCTTCACTGTATTTAAAGAAAAATATATTCACGAACCTCGTAAACCCTTTTACTTGCAAGGCGCTGCTAACACCATCTATTGCCGTGAAACGGGATCAAACGCGATTGATGTACTCACAAAAATAACAAGATTAAGCAGATGAAAAACGCTAGTTACGTCGGCACGGTTTTTTTGTATGGGATGAGGCATCTGTATGCTAGTATTATATTATCTGTGGCAACGATGCGTATTGTTCTTTGGTTTTCGTTATCGTCACCCGTTTGTGCGTTGCATAGATAATGTAATACTAGCATACAGATGAGGCAATCCCATACAAAGAAACCGAGACAACGTAACTATCGTTTTACGTCTGATTAAACTGATGACTGAACATCGATTGTGGTCGGTTCCGTACCACGGATATAGATGGTGTTCGCAGCAACTTGCAAATAACACGGTTTACACGGTTCGTGAATACTTGTTATTAAATACAGCGACGATTTGTTTTATAGTATTTTTTGCACGTTTTTACAGTTTCATTGTACCAATATGTTTTACAAAACAAATTTAAAATATCGAGTGGATGCTTCAGAAATTTAAAACCGCGACATCTGTTGGCATCTATTTTAAATAATCTATTCAAATATTTTTTGAAATGCGAATTAAGAACTCAATATTTCTTTATTTTCTGCTTAGGAGAGTTAATTAAACAAGAACATATTTTTTTATGATAGTCTTTCATCATCATAAAGATGAGAGACATAAAAACAACTCAATAACAAATCGAAGCTTATCACGCAATCTAGTGCAATTTATTTGAACCAAATTTTATTTCTTCGCTTTGGGCGCCCGTGCCCGTTGTCAACATAGTTGTTGCCGACAACGGTTTCGGACATCCAGCTTGAGCTAGCGTACTGGCAGTAAAATATTATTACGTTGCAGTTTTTATAAATGTTATTATGTTGAAGTTCAATACGTTTTGTCATTCGTATTGTTTATGTTATTATTATATTTTATTTATTTGGCTAACCAACAATTGAATACACTGATACAAAGTTATGAGATACATCCAATATACACATAGCGTAGAGTACCAATTTCTTACAGTTAAGCATGCGTTACTTATTTGCCGACTGACATTAAGCCATTGACATTGGGTGCCTTTTTTTTTCCTGGAGAAATCTCATGCATACTGCACTACCACGGGGAGATAGTGCAGTTATGTGGGACTCTAACCCACTAAAACTCCACGGTGTCCTCCTGTGCCGCTCATGGTGGGAACACGGGTACGCGTTAGCACTCACCGCAAACCCGCCGCGGCCGGCCGTCACCGGACCCTCCTCGGGGGAGTAGCCCCCATCACCGGCGCACCAGAACACACTGTACGCCGTGACCACCCCAGGGACCAAACCAGCACATGGGCGCCAGACGACCCCGTGTATGGCACCCTTGGTCCCCCGCGACGGGTCAAGGTCAATGGCCCCGCCAACTACCATTTTTCGGCCGCAGAGGATAGGGAGAGCGGCCAACGCAATACCGTCACTCCTCTTCCCCTGCGGCCCCATCGCGGCCGCCATCAGACGGTGGCGACCCCGTCTCAGCCGCGGAAGGTAGGGAGAGCGGCGCACCGCAATTCCGGCACTCCTCTCCCGCCGCGGCCTCCAACCCTCAGCCGTGACATCGTATGGGACCTGGGACGCTCCATAAGACATCGCAGCCCGCCTCAGTTGCGATGTCGCCTGTTACCAAGCGGCACCGCAACCTACTAGTTGGCCGCTACGTCGTCGGCTTAATCGGCAAAAGCCCTGACGAGCGGCCCCTCCTTGTGTTCCTCTTCGCTTAACCGTGGGTGACCATGCCACGGTTACTGAGCCTTCCCCGCCTCGACAATACGGGAACCCACCGAGGGGGGTCGACATTGGGCGCCTACTTACAATTAGATGAGTTCTTATACTTATCCAATTTCAAGCAGGCACACATGATTATGCTATCGACCAAACTCCAGATTAAAATCTAAATTAAGATCACATTATATCAAATGTGATCTTGATGAAAGTAGAAAGTAGGATGAAAGACATGAAAGTAGGATTAATGCAGTAGAAATGGGCTCCTTGCGGAGTATTTGTGGTGTAACTTTAAATGATAGATTGAGGAATGAAGTAATAAGACAACGTTGTGGTTTAAAAGAAGATGTAGTGACTAAAATTGAAAAGAGTATGTTAAGATGGTTTGGCCATGTTGAAAGGATGAATGAAAGGCGACTAACGAAAGGTATTTACAAGGCAGACGTGAATGGAAACGCCGGGAGGGGACGCCCTAGAAAGGCATACATAGACCTTATAGGTGATGTTCTACAGAAAGGCCAAGTGCGCAGTACCCATAACCGGCATGTGTGTATGACTAGATGTATGAATGTGTGTGAAGCAAAAGAAGTATGTAAGGATCGTAGCAGGTGGCGTTCTGTAGTTTCTGCCTACCCCCATGGGAAAAAGGCGTGAGTTTATGTATGTATTATATCAAATCAAAATCAAAGTTAAAACAAAAATCAAAATTAAATTAAAAAACAATTTTCAAGAAATATTATGTTACGTTGTTCATTTGAGACACATCATTATTGTTTTTGATATCGGTCGTTGTCAGCAACTCGGAATAATTATATATTCGATCGAGTTAAAATCGGTGTTATTTCCATCAGTTGTTCAACGTTTCTGCTTCGGATGCCAACATCATAGACTGACATCGTTGGTCAGCAACGTTTTTTTAAGAACCTCTTCATAGGTAGTACCAAAAGATAATATTCTTGCTAATTTTTTGCTCCAATACAACCGGTCCTATGGCTTCTTAACCACAGTTTGACCTTAAATCATGGCTAAGCTATTACTTCTCTGA